>PYHW01010796.1:816522-890416 GCA_013186435.1 Turdus rufiventris | reverse complement strand
GGTGAGAAATAAAATTCTGAGAGGTGATGCCCCTTGCAAAAGGCTGCATGTAATGTGTTCTTTGCCAAACACCAAACAGAAGAAGGTACGTGCTGTATCACAGATACTATCAGTAACTGGACTTCAACATACTGGAAGGCAAAGCCACAAAAATGACATTTGATGCCACCACCTGAAACAAAAATCTCATCAGTAAAATAAAATGAGAAAGTTACATTTAAAATTAACATTAGGAAATATGACTGGTTGCCTCTTCTTCTTCATATCTTAAAAGCAAAAGCGATGTGACCTCAGCCAAGTACTCTATGTCTTAACAACTATACAGCTACACACCTTCCTAAAGAAACAAATTCCTACCTTTTTATCTTTTCCCCTTAGTCAACCAGTGTCATCTGTTTCAGTTAGAATGAGTTTCAGCCAACACTCTTAGCCAAAACCCAATTTCAGTGACACACTAATCATCTAAAAAACCTGACCATCTGTGTTTCATGAAAGAGAGACGTAAAAATGAGTATTAGCAGCATATTGATGAAACTGCAAACCAATCTGTCACAACCTCCTTTGCAGTCTCACATAAAAGGCACAGTTGGCAGGAATCTAAAAAATTCCATGAGAAAGCTTCTGGAAGAGAAGAAACAACTGCTTCAAATAACTCAGTTGTCTGGAAGAGAATAAAAAAGGGAGTAATTAAAGTATGGAACTGCCAAACACTAAGATAACATGGAGACCTGGCAACCATCTCTCATGGTCAGTGAAACCAAACACAGCACTTTTGCTTCATCTCCCCCACTGGCAATATAATACTATTAAGCAATAAGTCGAGTGTGATTTCTGCATGTTTGGAGGAAGTAGATGAAATGTGTTTGAGAACTTGATAATTATCAAACTTTTTTACCTTCACAAAGGACTCCATAGCACTCCATAATATAAAGAAGCAGTAACAGCTGTGCTTTATTCCCAGTGAGAATACTCTCCTGGCTCATATTAAACTTGGCATCCATTGCGACTACAAAGACCATTTCATCAGAACTTTGCATTTCTCCTTGTGGAACTTCTGAAATTGCTACTGGTGCCAGCCTCAAATTTCCCAAGATACTTTTACACTCAATCTCTACCACTTACAATGTTTACTCAACACTCAAGTCTCATCCAGGAATTTGCTGAGGACACATTCTGTTTCACCATCTGGATTTTTCATATATTGGATGGTATCAGCCTCAGCATCATTAAAGAATCAGCCATTTCTGCCAAGAAGACAAACAGGTCAGTCAAGCTTGAGCTGAGGTTGGTAACTCCACACTGATTGTGTTCAACCATGTTCTTCTCTTTCACGTATTTGGAAAAACTCCATCATCTTATCAGAAACTCAGCTAGGCTGAGCAACCTCTACAACCCCAAATCTGCCTCCTTATCTTTCCTTTAGATAAAATACTAACTTTTTTCAGTCATCAGGAGTCTTCCTGCGTCACCAATCTCAAAAGTTTCGTCCCTTCAATATGAAAAAACCCTGTCCTTCACCAGACTTCAAGAAAAAATTGATTGCATCACTTCAAAAATCCCACCTGGATATCTATGGAATGCTACTCAACAATAAACTAACACTTTACTTCAGATTTCCCCTCTCTACCAAGACACTTCTTCAGGCCCTCCAGCATCACCTTTACAAAATTTTTGGGTTTTACTATAACTCCATCTTCATATATTTTTTCTTTTTCTTTCTACATGTTCCCAGGACAAAAGACCAAGTTCTCCCACAAGAAGCTGGGTATCTGCCTCATTTCTAGACACAATCAGGCATATCACAATTCTAGTATTGAATGAGAAAGACAAACTGTAGCAGGATTCACATTTCTGGTGCAAAATTTGAGCAAACCCATGAAAAGAATCCGGATTTGTGTTCATCCACTCCCCACCATCTTCACTATTAGAAAACACAGACCACTTGCCTCCACTGATTACAACAAAAGTTAATACCAAGAACACCAGTTAAACCTGTAATTGCTATCAGCTACATAAAAACACCTGCATTACTTCAACCTTTTTGAAGGTTTTCTTGAAAACTGCGTAAAGCAAAATTATTAAGAAACAAGCCATTGCATTACCTTTTTAAAAAAAAACTAACTGCTCAGCAAATTCATGAGATTTGATAAAACTCACTTAACAGAACAACAAGAAGCATGAAAAATACTAAAAAAATAATTCATCTGAGCAGTCACACCAAACAAATTTGGTTTTTATATTATACATACATCAACAAGATGTTTCCTATACACTGGATGACTTGTGACCATTTCTCAATTTTTTTAACAAAGTCATTTTGTCACAGGAAGCCTTGTAGCTCTGGTTCTTCATACAGAGCTTTTGTTACTGGAACAATCCAGGCATTCCCATAGCTCTGCATCCTGCACTGGACAGCAGTACATGTCTGAGGAGAAATATGACAAGTAAGGCATGAAACAATCATCACTCTCATCTATACTCATTATCAAACAAGTTTTTAGCACAGACACTGCCTTTGGATGATCTGGACATCAGGCTATCTAGCAAACCCAGTTTTCCATTTCTCTTGTTCCATGTTGAACCTGTCATGGCCTTCCTAACATTTAGCAAGAATGAATTCCACACTTTGCATTATGCACATTGTGAAAACAAACTTCCTTTTGATTATACTAAAATTTCATCACAGCTGAAGAAATGTATTAATACTGGTGCTGTCTTCTTCTAAATATTAATCTTACTACAAATCTTCCTATAAAAAGAAAGTTAACTTTAGTTTCCATTTTTCAGGCAGGTGTGATAATGTTCCATGCCCCACATATAGCAAAAAATTGGTACATTGATGCAATGATGATGCACTAAAAAACACACAGTGATCCTTTTATTATTAGAGTCATTGTAGAAAAATCAATATAGCTTTTTTAAAAATCTGTAATCCAACAAAAAAATGTAATGGCAAATTAAATTCTACCACTGCTGTCCATGAATCACAGAAGCCCCTTCCCCAACTCCACAGCAGTAAAAACAGACTGGACCCTCTCTTTCCAGCATGGTGGATGCTAACAAATCATCTCAAGCCCTGTACAACCATTGTTCAGAGCCTGTTACTGCTACTCATGGCCACATTCCCTGCAAACCTGACAGCACAAGCAGAACAAAGTAAAACCAAAGATCTCCAAAGCCCTGAAAGCTCCACTACCACACAGGTATACACTCTTTGGTGTCTTTTTCAGTCATGCCACAGTGCTGCAGCTTCCTTACAGGGCAGGCACTTAAAGCAGACCCTGTTCAAATGTGGGACCTGATGTCCTCACTCCAGTCCCACTTTCAGCCTCCTCCATGCTCCGACCAAGCAAACAGAGCAGCCGACTCCCAGGCTCTGCATTAACTCCCAGCAAATATCTGCCCCAAAGGGTCACAGAATCATGGAGCACTCCCAGCAATGAGGAGCTGGACTAAGAGAGCTGCAGAGGCCCTTGGATCCTGGATGCTGGGTTTAAGCCCAAATGAAGGTGTATCCAAGCTCAGACGAGCTGTGGTGCCACCGCCAGCCACGGCTGAGGCTCCGCAGCGAAGAGCATCTCACAAACCCACACTTGGAACACCACACACAAATGTCCAGCCATGAGAAACCTTCCACGTCGAACTTCACCAGAACACAGATGAATCACTAATTTAGTACAATTCTCTTATTCCTCCGAAGGCCCAACGCTAACCTCATCAGCATAATGACTTTCTACATGCCCACACACACCCATGCTGTACTTGGTGTCAATCCATTACCAATCCAACATGAAATAAACCCCACTGAAATCAAATTGCTTAACAATAAAGACCAACAAAATGCAGCAAGAAACCCTCTTACAATTTGTTTCACATCCAGACTTCAGAATATGTAGTACTCAAGGAGTTATTGTAACTTTTTTTCTGATTTTAATTTTCATGTGCTTTTCTGCATGTATCATTTCTTTGATTATCATGTCTAGCTTTGTTCTTTCTTCCAGTGTAAAAAGGTGTTAGGATATTAAAATGTTACTAAGTGTGTACAGCTGTATAGCTTCTATTTGAGCAGCTCAGGGACCGGTAACCATGGCAGTGCTTCCAAGAATAGAATTATCATCTGTAACAGCACTCATGCTGTGGCAGTTGACAGAATGGTTATAAATATATCTATTAGCAGCCTGAGCTGAATCTTTAAACAGCACTGTAGGGACAGCAGTTGGCTAAAAATAGCTTGACAATATTGCATTTGAACACTTGTCCTCAGAAACACTTTGTCACATCCACAGAGCGAATTTCAATTTTTTTTTTCCTTCATGAAGCTGAAAATGAACTTCTGTGGCACACAGGAGACAGACGGTGTGACATTTTTTGACCTCCCTCCCCCCTAGAGCATTACAAATAAAAGCACAACAGTAACAATCTTGAAAAGGCTGCTATAAAACATGAAGTGATGCCTAGAATTCAAAGTACACGAAGCAAGAGCAGAATCAAAAGTCATTTTTTCAAGGAGGGAAAAAACCCACATGGCAATCAACAGCACACAAATAATCTGTGTGAGCTGCTGGAGTTCAGCTTCATTTTAATAGATGCCCATAGAACTGGAACAGGGAAATGATGGCTACACAGTTGTTACTAACAACTGTATGAGCCACCACTCAATATGAAGAAAGGAAAATTGTCTCCAAACTGGTTTCTAAATACAAAAGATTTCATTAATTCAGACATACATTCTCAATAAATACCTTTTGCTAGCCACTTTTAATAATTTCCTCATCTATTTAATCCCAGTTAACACCAGTGCAGTAATACCACTGTGACCAGTTCAGCCAGCTGATGAAAAACAAGTAAGTGTCTTTTATTACTCAGGAAAATGTTTGCATTTCTTTAAACTATCAAATACAAATGCAGACTGCTAATTGCCTAATAATCATCTGTACACTGGAAAATGTGATTCATCAAAAAAAAATGAATGATGAAGGTTTCTACTCAGAAAAAGATGGGCTCAGAGTACATCATATCATATAACACAAAATATTTTAGCTGAGAAGAAATCTCTGAAGGTTCTCTGATCAGCCCTGCTCAATGCAGGAGCTAAATTACAACAGGTTGTTTTATGAAGCCAATTCTGAAAATGGAGATTCTGCAACATCTCCGAGCAGCCATTTTGTGTCTGAGTGCCCTCCCTGCGAACAAGAAACTCCCTAATATGTGACTGCAGCTTCTTATGTTCCAGCTTACTCCTACTGCTTGTAATTTGGGTGGTGGTGCCCAGCAGCAGACATTGGTCACAGACTGGAACACAGGAGGTTCCTGCTGAACATCAGGAAACATCTCTCAATTATCAACCTGTTCCCAGCACAAACCCAAACCACAGCCCCAACACCAGTCACTATGAACAAAGTCTCTGCTGCAGCCAAAACCAGCACAGGATGAGAGCACTGGAACAGGTTTCTCAGGAGGCTGTAGAGTCTCCCACCTTAAATAGACTCCAAAGTCAACTGGACACCTGACTGCTTGAGCAGAGTGGAACAAAGATGATGTCCAGATGTGCCTTCCCGTCTCAGCCATTCTGTGATTCTGTTATTATTTTTTCACAGTGTGTTTTCCAGATGAGCCCAGCTCCCTTCACTCTACACTCTGCCACCAGGTAACGCCCTCAGCCTCCTCCACCTGGGGCTGCAGAAACCTCAGGTCCCACCACATCCCTCGTTGAACCCACTGCCCTGCCCTGGACTCACTCCAGCATCTCCTTCTCCATCTTACACCAGGAACTCAAAACTGGGCACAGCACTCCCAAGTGCTGATCAGAAGAGAAGAATCCCTGAGCCTGCTGACCACACATTTCCTGGTAAATCCCAGCTGGAGCTGGCCTTCACTGAAAAGGCACATTCAGACACTGCTAACTATTCCTCCATCAATGTCCATCCAGTTTTTTCCTGCCACAGCCTTCTATCCAGTCAGCCTGTGCAATTGCCTAGCGCAGGATAAATATCCAATTTTATTTTATTTTATTAGCATATATGTGTGTGTGTGTGTGTACAAAGTTTCATTAACAGTGGTTTTGAAGGGTCTTATCTGCATTAACAATTAGAAATTAAACACAGTTTAAAATGCACTGAACCTGTGTTCTTCAGAAATAAATCTAAGACCTTTGATATATACTTCCAAATGCAAGTGAAAACAAGAATCTAGGAAAAGAAAAATTATGCCCCAGCCAAAACTAAATACAGCTTCTAAAATAGGTTTGTATTACACCTCCCATCTTTCTTGATGATTATTTAAGGATGAACTACAACTTAAATAGAAGAAGTTCCACATGTTGCATCCCTCTTAAAGCTTGGCTTTGGTAAGGGAATGTAATCTGACGTTTAAAACTTAGATAATGAAAGTCTACTCTATCGTAGTATGAGACTTGAATATTCAGGCAAGAAAATTAAGCTCTTGGGATAATTAGAACTGCTGTTTTCATAAGGCATATGGATCAACTTGACCGTGGCAGAGAACTCAGGCTGCAAGGCAAAAAGAATTAGCACTTCTACTCAAATTTGCCCATTATCAGCCACACTTTCTTTAAAATTTAAACACTTCCAATCTTTTTTTTAGATTTGTCACAGGGGAATTAGAACATAGAGCACACATTACAACTCTGAACTTCTGAAAATTTATGTAAATACTGACACTACTATTCCACATCTCTCTAAGATTTCTGCATATCTGCCAAGTGATATTACCACCACGAAGACTTTACTCAACCAGTCAAAGTGTGATGCTGAGGACTAAAGAAAAGTCACATCAGATCTGGTAAGGCACTTCATCAAACAGAAAAATTAATGACAGAACAAGCCTTTAGAACAAGCAATAGCTTGACTGATACCATTCCTTTAAAGCATAATTTCAGTAACTGATTTCACAAATAAAACAAAAGTTAGGTGAAACCTCTGTGCAAAGGAAATTGATTTTTGTTCCACTTAACTTCTATGTCAGCGACAAAAGTGCTGTTATTCCAAGGATGTAAAAGCTTAGCTAAGATCTCCAATTAA
The DNA here is from genome assembly GCA_013186435.1 of Turdus rufiventris. Classification (NCBI taxonomy): domain Eukaryota; kingdom Metazoa; phylum Chordata; class Aves; order Passeriformes; family Turdidae; genus Turdus; species Turdus rufiventris. The sequence continues at coordinate 883,376 of PYHW01010796.1, read as the reverse complement.
ACCTATCCCACAAATTTAAACAGAATCTGACTATTACTTTTTAAGTGTCCTGGTAAAAATCTTTGGTCAAGTAGCATTTCACAGGATCACAGAATGAGTGGAAGAGATCCACAAGAATCATTGAGTCCAACTCCTGGTCCTGCACAGCACCATTCCCAACAATCCCACCCTGTGCCTGAGAGAGTTGTCCCAACACTTCTTGAGCTCTCTCAGGCCTGGTGCTGTGACCCTTGCCCTGGGAAACTGTTCCAGTGCCCAGCTACCCTCTGGGTGAAGAACCTTTCCCAAATATTCAACCTAAATCTCCTGGACACCACTTCAAGCCATTCCCTCGGGTTCTGTCACTGTCACCCCAGAGCAGAGATCGGTGCCTGCCCTCCTCTTCCCCTCACAAGGAAGCTGTAACTGCAATGAGGTCTCCCCTCAGTCTCCTCCAGGGTGAACAGACCAAGTGTCCTCAGCCATTCCTCAAGTGGCTTCACCTCCAGACCCTTCACCTTCTTTGTAACCCTCTTTTGGATGCTCTCTAACAGCTTTACACTTTTCTTATGGCACCCAAACCCACACTCAGTATTCCAGGTGAGGCTGCTCCAATGTAGAGCAGAGCAGGACAATCCCCACCCCTGCCCAGTTGGTGATGCTGTCCCTGATGCCCCCAGGACAGGGCTGACCCTCCTGGCTGCCAGGGCACTGCTGGCTCACATTCAATTTTCCACTGACCAGGACCCCCAGGTCCTGTCCCACAGCTGCTTCCCAGCCTCTCATTCCCCAGTCTGCCTGTACATCCAGGGCTGCCCATCCCAGCTGCAGAATCTGGCACTTGTCCTGTTGAGTTTCACATGGCTGCTGATTGCCCAGGCCATTTGTTCTCTGTGAGGCCTCTCTGCCTCTGAGGGCATCAACAGCTCCTTTCAGTTTTGTGAACTTGCTCAGTCTCTTCCAGCCGTGTGTCCAAGTCCTTTATGAAGATGCTGAAGAGCATAGGGCTGAGGATGGAGCCCTGCAGGACCCCACTACTTACAGGTCACCAGTGATGTCACTGCTGCCATTGTCACCCTTTGTGCCCAACCTCTGAGCCAGTTACTCACCCATGCCATGGTGTGTTTACTCAGCTGGGGAATGAACATTTTGTCCAGAGGGACACTATGGCAGGCAGTATTGAAAGCTTTACTGAAATCCAACAAGATGACATCAACTGGCTTCCTTTGCCCAGCTGAGTGGGTGACCTGCTCATGAAAGGCTCTTATCAGGTTTGATAAGAGGACTTTGATCTCCTGAAGCCAAGCTGGTTGTGACCAAGAACTGTACTGTCTTCCAGGTGGTTTTCAATATCTCCCAAAATAATCTTCTCCGTAATTTTATCAGGCACTGAAGTGAGACTGATGAAAATGACTTTTTCTCCTCAAGTAATCTGTTGCATATATTCCCTTAGAAGTAAAAGAAGAAAACCAAACGTTGCCTGAATTTATTATAATTTTATCAGATAGTCTAAAATTAATCATTAGCAAGTATCAACTGGCTGGCTCCATTGACATAAATGGTCTCGATTGGATAAAGCACAAGCTGCTGAAGCCAACAGAGGTACTGAAGTTCAACACAGACAGAAAAAATAAAAATAAAATTTTAAAAACCCTACCACTGTTTGATATAACAACTTCAGAGCAAACTAACATTTATTCCGAGCTGTAGCTGGCTATATTTATGGGTGCTGTGCTTTATCTCAGTCACAGTGCCATCTGGTGACTATTTATACTCTTATACATTTTAAATAGATGGTATCTTTTAGGCTCATCCAACCACCTCATGTCATCCATTAACCTCCTCCTATGTCTGATCTGAAAGTGAGGACAGGAACAGTTCTCTAGGAAATGGAATGATTCCAGATTTCCATTTTGCATGTTCTTGTGAGTTTAGAAGTTCATTATGAACAGAGTGGACTTTAACCACTAAGGTATATGAGTATTGCTCTAAAAGAATAAAATTTCTATTGCTGGAAATTAAGATCTCAAGAAAGGGAAAAATGGAAGGGTTTTCTTTTTATTTGCTTTTCTCTGGAAATTAGCCTCTAAAAGCCAGCTGTGCAAGGACAAACAGCACAAACTGCCTTTCAAGTCCCACTGTTAAAGTTAACACAGCCCTCACTGAAAAAGTGGTGGCAGATAAATAAATTTAGTGAAGATAAATCAGTATTGATCAGCTTACTGTGTCCACATATGAAAAATTCAAATAGACTTCCCAGACTTGTTACATATTTCATCTCTTTTAACAATTTATAGCAGTTATGAGCCAGTTCTGACACTTTGATGAAAGCAGTAACATGGTTAAAAAAGACTTATGCTGGTGTTAACCTTTATTTCTACCCCTTCCCCAAACTCACCACAAATATTCCCATCATTATTCACCCTTCACCCCTTCCCACAACAAAATAAATGACAAGACTGTAATATATTGCATGTCTATAAAAGAGGAACTCATATTATATCTGGCACTGATTTTCCTTAATAAAAAAAAAAATCTGAAAGAAAAATACCTGATTAAAAGTTAAAGCAATATAGACAATTCCCCAAAGTCACCATGACAGCGAGACTGGAACTAGAGGATCTTTAAGTCCCTTCCAACCCAAACCAGTCTATGATTCTATGCAGCCAGAAACTGTTATGGTAAGAAAGAGGTGGCTATTGGATACAAATTTTAAACAGACTGCTGTCTCTCCTTCTTTCTGGAATAAAAGGATTTTATGTAATATTACACTTATTTCAGGCTTTCAACAGGCATAACCAACTTCATATAAAATAAATGTGCATCTCTGATGAGTTAGAAAATTAATTCCTATTGTTGTTTCTTATGATGTCTGATACTACCTCAATTTCTAGCCCAATATCTCTTTTGTTATTAAGTATATTCACACGGAATCAAGTGTACAAAACATCAAATATTACTTCAGCTGCTACCAGTACCAGTAGTAACAAAATGCTTCAACCATTCCATAAGTAAAAGATGCTCAGAGAGAGTAATTATTTCCTATTTTTCTGTAGAAGACAATGTCACTTCCATTTAGGGAAGAACTTTCAGCAGGCCTGCTATTCACTGAATAAAATTGGACAGGCTGTTGTTAAAAACTCCAAATCTGCTGCTTCTAATAGTTTCACTGGAAGGAACTGCTCTGATTCCACACTCTGTAAAGCAGAACTGTTCTGAACATATTATGCAGGTCAACAATTTCTTATTAAGTTTTCTTTCCATAAACCATGCTATTAATAATTTTGCCATTATTCACTGTTTTCTAGAAAGCACTTCACACCCCAAAACATAACAGTTTTGATTTTCAAGGGTAATACAACCTACTCCTGACAACAATGAGCATACACAATTATTTGATAAATTAGAGGGAAAAAAGGACTCAATCTTTCCCAAGTAATTGTAATTAAACTCATCTATTCTCTGCCATTAATATTCCAGAGTGTCACAGAATCATTTTCTATTTATTTGAATGAATATTCATTACAGAATGGACTGGAACTCGTGTCCACTTCCCTCACGTGCTCATCATTTCAAACAAACTCTCGCCCAGGCTGGGCAGTCTTGTAACACTGCAGTGTCCTAGCCAGGAAAGGACCTGAATTTGTATTTCTGTTGCATTGTACTGAGCTCACAAGGCCTCAGGATTGAGGTTTGTTCAGTCTGCTCTGATTGACCTGGCTGCAAAATCATTTTATGAGTTTTAGCTGCAACAACAATTTGTCCATCTGACCAGGATACTGTGTCTAATTTGTTTTAGCTGGGTGGAACAACCACAGCTTTATACACAGAGTGGCAAGAGGCAGCTACTCTATGGAGAATTACTTATTTAGGAGCAAGATAATCATGTGGTATAAATAAATAAAGGCCCTCTCTGATGACAGACACTTGGAGAAGTGGCTGCAGCACAGCTGTACAAGCAAAACCCCAAAGGCTGTAAATCACTTGCCAACAATCAGATAAAGAAACGCAGGTACACAGCTGGACAAAACCCAGCTCAGAGCTAACAAGAACAAATAACATTTAACATATACTGATTTGGGATGAAACAAGGAGCCACAGAGCACTGAAGAAAAAGTAAGGTGTAAAAAACATTAGAAAGTGCATCCTAGAGAAGAACCCACCTGTGGCATGTTCCTGCCCCTTTTCCTGCGCTAAGAATTCGGGGTGCAATAATCCCAACTGGATTCTTGTTCTTCTTGGAATGATTAAATTTGGACTAATAATGACTAAGAGGTTACAATTTCAGTACTAAAGAACTGGCTTAGCCATGTAAGGTGTTACCTTCTCACTGGCTGTGAAACAATAAAGGTTTGTTTCAAGGGTGACCTCAGGTGCCTCCCAACCCCAACCACTCTGAGTCTGATTCTGTGAAAGATGCCTTATCAATAAACAGCTGGATAAATAAGCAGATGAGATTGGAATGTTTCCATGAACTCTCTGTGCTGTGTTCTTCTGTCGTACCTTAGACCTGCAGTTCTGCAACATTTGGGCCAGATACTGTTCTCATTTTTGCTGTACAGCTCCTAGTCAGTGAACACAACTCTGTAATGCAACTATTAATTATCCTTAATGAATTAGAACCTGACAGTTGAAATAATTTTGTACTTCTATTGATGTTTTTCACCCTAACAGTGATGCCTGATGTTCAATATACCTTGCACCACATATTCTCAAGACTTTTTTGTGTAGTGGTAAAAAATGCCAAAAAAAATGCTGCAGTTCACTTGAGAAAAACAGAAAAATGATAAAACAGCTCCAAGAACACAGTTTGATGCTGAAAAATATCTTTCATTTTTTTCTTATTTGGAACTTTAACCCTGAAGTTCCTGGATGAAAACTGGCATAGAGCAACTTACAATAAAATGGAAATGTAGTCTCCAAAGGGAGTGCACTGCCCTGAACTGGGTTAAGCTCTTGAAAAGGAGACTTTTGATCCAAAATTAGTGTGTTAAGATTCTGGGTCTTCTGCAGTTCTCAGAAATATTTATGTCAGGAAAAAAACAGTTAACAAAAGTCAACCCTCAAAGTGCACTTCTATAATAAGTGAACAATCTATTAAAAATGCTTTTAATGCTCAATTCAACCTGAACCCCTCCCCAGGCAAGTGCCCTATTACCAACCTATTCACCTGCCAGGCATTAACAGCTTGTTCCAGCAAGAAATACCCTCTTGACAAGAGGAAGTTACAAAATTTCCCTCAAACTATGAAATCTCAACCACTACCAGTCATGTCCCCTTTCATAATTAAAACCTTCAGCACAGAACCCAGGAGTAAAAATTCAGTTCACAGAACTCCAGCAGGGTGAGGTTTCATTGAGGTTTTCAGAACCTCCAAGGAGAAAGTGAGAAAATCTTTTTACAGCTACATGTATAGACATCCTTGCAATCTCTTACTCAGTGGAAATAAAACAGCCCCAGATTCATATTAAACAAATAATAATAGAATTAGAACCAGCCACCATTAAGTTAAAATCAAACAGGAACACTGGAAGATGCAGTAAGCTAGCAATTGAAACAGACTGCTGAAAGTAAACAGGCTCAAATGCTTGACTTCAGCTCTCACCTAAAGAAGCATCTTCAAAAGTAGCACATTTTCAAGCATGTGTTAAACAGAAACAGCAGCAGTCAACTTTCCATTTTAAATGAACAAATTTGTAAACTTGTTTGGAAAGAAGTAAATTAAGAACTGACAAAAATGACAGCTGAAAGCAGTAGAACAGTCACGGTATTTTTTTTTCTAAATATAAATCAAGTAAGACTGAAATATCTTCAGTTTCATTTATAAAATCAAGTTCTATTTTTCTTTTTTTAAAATCTTCCTACTTGTATACAATTTTAACTGGCGTTCAGTTTAAAATTGTTTTTCATATTGCTCAAGTTCTAGTTTTTTGGGTTTTTTAATCTCCTTGTTTATATACTATCTTAACTGGCATTAATCAGTTTAAATTGTGTTTCATAATGCTGAATGAATTAATTTTATCTTGCAGTTTCCAAGTTACTTGTAGCTTATGGGGCTCAAAACCTAAGCCACTTTAGCATACTAAAAGCACCAATCCACATATTTAATGAAAGTACACAATTTTCCAGTGAATACAGCAAGGAATTATATAGAAAAAAAAAGGAGAATGTGAAGGTTCCATCAAGCACCCATCTCAGTTTAGCAACCAGGTATCCTTGATTAATATTCCTCAAAAATGAGCAGCTGCACATCTCTCTGCTCCACACCTAAACATTTGTACTCACTCAAGTGTATTTCCTCTGTGCTCACAAAGCCTTGCTTGCTTTGGGGTTTTCCTCCTGCAATCTCTGCTGTGTTTTTATATTACAGATCTTCAAACATTGGAGGAACTAAGGGGTATCACTAAGTGTAGACTACTTGGACTTACAGACTTAGCAGGGATACTAAATAAATGGGTATATTTCAATTCTTTTAGGTAATGGAATCTAAGAAAAATGATCTTTCTGAACACTTTTCTATATTATGCAGTCTGAATATTCCCAGATCGGTTTAGTGCATTGTATTCATGAGGTTTTTTTAAATCTTAGAAATGTAGAAAATCATAAAGGCCTTAAAACTGGTAACTGCAGTCTTTTGCATTAATGGTATTCAAGAGCAAACAGATCAAGTACTTTCAATAGAAATATAAATGTGTCTGCTGAAGAAGATCTCTCTTCACTGTTATTTCTGGAGTTTTCCCCACAATTTCATGGTACAAAACTCCAACACATACACAAGACCTATTTTATTTAAAATACATATTGCAGTATGTGGGATATAAAAATAAATTACTTTGCACAGATTATGAACAAATCATTTAGATGAAACATTTGCATGTATTTATGACATAGGTTTACCATTCACAGTACAACCCACCTTGTGGCATTTAATTAACAGGAGATAATCATATTTACACCATGTCTAAATTCCATTCTTGAAATATTACATTTGTATTAGGAAATCCTGCTTAGATTACACTACAATTTCTTAACTTAAGTAATGTCCAGTTCCATGTAGGCAACAAATCTTTTCAATTTCCAACAGTCATTTTTCTAGTCTCTTCAAAATCTATTACAAGTTGGTGGTAGGAGAGGCAAACTCCAGGTTATAAATCACAGGGAATTTAAGCATCCTGTAAGATCTTATTTTTGCAAATATGAACTTTCAGTCATGAATAATTTGCAAGCAAAAAGATGACTTAATTTACACATGCATTCTCTAGCAGTCACTAATTATTTAACTCAGCTTTATCTTAAACCATGTATTAATGAAAAATGAAAATCTATTTAAAATAAAACTCTATGTGAGAAAATGGAGGGAAATTTTATTCTGGTGGCATATTAAATAAAAGGCTTAACTTTCAATCAGATTTGTTTAAAAAAGAAGGCTCAGATTTCAGTCAAGAAAAAAAAAAAGAAAGAAGAAGGAAAAGGAGGAAAAGAAACCACCAGAAGTTGCTGGGATGCTGTGATAATTTAAGCTGAATTTTATCCAAATAGCACACAAGTTTGGGTAGCACATAAGGATTAACACATTTAACACTTGCCAAGACTGCCACAACACTGAAATGGCCTCTTGAATTCATTTCAGAACAGGTGCATGCCTACATTTCCAAGAACAATTCCAGCAAGATCCAGCCTGGAGAGGTCCTGTGACACGGATGGGGACACTGCTGACATTTTCAACAGCACTCTGTAACCACAGCACACAGAACTACACAAGTTTCAGAGCCTTAACTCCTTCTTCTAAGTCCTCAAGTGAAAAAATAAAGGAAAAGTGAAACCTTCTCAGAAGGAAGCAAGGGAAGCTATGCAATCAAGAGAGGGAATGTTGACAATTCCCTTCTGCTTATTTGCAGCTAAATAATTTTGTTTATATTACTGCTTAAAACCTCTAGCTGCGGCAAAAAAAAAAAAATCTTAATTTCTTCTATGAGGTCATAAATTTTGTTTTCACTCTGTGCTCTGAATAGTCATTAAAGATGCAGCATTTATAATAAATTATATGATCATAAGCTGATAGGATGACCTGAAGAAGTGGCACAGGCAGGCAATTAGAGAAATTCCTGAGACAGGAGGAAAAAAAGAAAAAAATAAAAAGAAAAAAAACACCAGCAGCAATCACAACTATTTTAACAAACTTACAAACTTGGAAACTTGGACGTTATCACAGAATATAAAAGAAAAAAGCAAGCAATATTCAGATTTCAGAGTTTTTCCTGTTTATTTTCTTTGCAGCCTTAGTTATTCCCTCTGATTGCTATGAGCTAAAGCAAGGATAGGCATGCAGGAAAACAGGATCTGAACTGAATACAAAGAGGAGATGAAAAGAATCATCCTGATACTGTTAGGGCATAAAAAAGGTGTATCTTTGCCTCATCACTGATAAAGCACTGCTCAAATTAGGAACTGTGTATGCCCTGGAGTCAAATATGGAGAAAAACCTCAGCTACTGCCAAATTTGTGTGACAATAATCAAAAAAGCCTAATTTTTCCTGCCTTGGCAATTTTAGTCACTCTACCTCTTAATAAAAAGAAAAATTTGAAAAAAAAATTAAAAATAATATATAGATATATTTAGATAAAAACAATGTAGTACAGAAAAACAGACATACAGATAGTCATCATCTCTTCACCTTAAAATCCATTTAACAGTAGGCTTGACTCAATCCTTATTCCTTTCAATTTAGAATTCCCTAGAAAAAGCTCAGAACCTGATGTTTAGGTCAAAAATTGAAATATTGAAATTCCACATTTGATCTTCTCCATCATTTCAGAGCAGCCACTCCAGATCTGAACATACCCCCTGAGTATTAAATGCTGCAGAGAAACTCCAAACATGTAGTGTCTATTTTTCATTTAATTGCTTTCAAATCAAACAGAGCCTGAACAAAACCCACAGACAAGCCTGCAAGAAAATGCATTTTCCCTACACAGAATATAACCTGGAAAACACTGTTTCAAACCTGCTGCTATTCTTTAAGATTTTCCCAATTCATAAAACAGCAGGAAAATGTAAACCAGCGAGCTGGCCATGCAGAGAGAGAAGTATGGAAAATTTCAGTTTATCCTGGGTGATGAGCTAAAATTCAAGGCTTATTTTTAAGGGTTAGAAAAATGAAACACCCACCACAACTCCAAACAGGTAACCACGCAAATGTAAAGGAGTAGGCTTTTAAAACACAGGAACTAAATTACCAAAATAATCTGTACCTTCCTTCAAAGGAATGCAGCAAGGGGGGAAAAAAGAGGGGAAAAGAAAAAATGCTGGAGAAGTTGAGAAACTGTGCTGTGATACAGCACTCCACGCTGTCCAGCACATTTCTTCAGGTTAGTCCAAGGCCAACTCTTCATCCTGGCTGACAAAATTTTAATGAAGTGCTTCACTGTTCTGGAGATTTTAACCATTTGAGCACAAAGGATTAAGAGCTTCTCACTTTGCTTGCTGCATTCTGAATTTTTCAACTCCTTCAAAAGAAAAAGCTTTTCTTGTCTTGGAGAACAAATTTACAAAAGACATTTTCCATTGTTTTCCTAATCCTGTGACCTGCAGGTTATGGTGTCCAAAAAAAACCTTCTGTAAAATGCAGATTCTGCTGGGAAAGCACAGGGAGCAGTGGTTGAGCAGTTTCCTCTCTTTCCTGAGATACACAAAGACTTTCTTCCGAAGGCAATTAAACCTTCAGTCACTGAGACAACTGCACTAAGTTTTTAGTTTATAGTTCTTTTTAGCAGGGTCATCAACCAGGTAAGAATCAAAGAATTATGAATCCAAGATCATCAAGTCCAACCTTTGACTAAATATCACCATGTCCACTAAAGAGCACTACAAAATGTCACATCCAGTTGTTTTTTGAACACTTCCAGGGATGGTGACTCCCCCAATTCCCTGGGCAGCCCCTTCCAGTGCTGAACAATTATTTAAGTGAAGAAATTTTCCTAATACACAGTGTGAGTGTTTTGAAAGAAGGGAGATTTTGTTGCTGTGAGGAAGGAAGGAAAAATTACGATGCAAAATGAAAATGTACCCCAGTCAGAATTATAGATGGACTTCTAATCCCCATTTGATGTTCTTCTACATATCCTCAGAAAGCCTGAAGGTCACAGTTTGATTTTCTTTCTGAGTAAGATGCAAGCCTGTGAGCTGAACAAATGAGGAAAAGAGAGCATGAGCTGAGCCTTACAGACTTTCACACGTTAAGCTGGTACAAGGTACTCAACAGATGGCAATATTCCTGAAAAAGCCAGCCAGGATTTTGTACATGGCAAAGCAACAGTGAGCAAAGCAACAGTGAGTAGAAAATACTATGAGAGATGAGAAGAGACAAAAACAAAAACAAAAAAAAAGGCAGAAAAGTTTCAAGGAGCATATTAGCTTATTACATCATATTGACAAAAGTCATTTTTTAATTTCTAGGCAAAGGTAGAGAGATGTCAGTGTTCCAGAGGAGGAAAACCAATGACACAGACCTTGATCTTCCTCTCTTCCTTCTTTGTGCATGGGAGACACTCTGCAGGTATCTGAATTGATCTGGGCTATTTCCCCTGTCCCTGGACAGCAGCAATCAGAAGTTACGGGCAAGCAGAGCTATTTGAGATTCCTGCTGCCAGGTTGTCCTTCTGGTATTGTTTTCCACAAATTCCTCACTGGAGTGAACTAAATATTATAATGGACATTAGAGAAACATCTATGAATTTTGTCTGGAACGCAGAATGTTTTTTTCACAAAGCAATATTATTAAGTTGATTAAATTGACCTGAATTCCTCCTCCCTTTATCTTTCAGCCAGTATTCCCTAAATGTTTGTTCCTGGAATATAAAGACCCCTATTTAAGCCTTCCTGTTCCTTGGGAGATTCAACACACACATCTAGGAGAGCCTGGTGTGATGAACACACCCATCAGCAGGATTTGGCCTGGCACTGCAGAGTGCAGAAAAAAATGTTTTGCACACATTTATGTCACAAATTCTGATTGTCAGGGGGAAACAAGGTGCCCTGCACACAGTAAATAAAGAGAGAATGTCCACAGGCTCATTGTGTTACCTTTTCCATCAGGGACTTTTCAAAGCAAGCTGATTTCTCAAAGGAGGTGGGGTGAGCAGAGCTGCCACTACACAAACATCTGAGGATTGCATTGTTTGGGGTTTGGAGGGGGTTGAGTATTTTTACTCCACAGAAATCATAGTCAAAGTTACTATTCAAAGTTATTAATAAGATACAGGGTTGTAACTGCTCAGATCTGGGGACAGCTTTTGCTTTTCCTCAACTCACCTCTCTTAATTTGAACAATCGCTCCCAGGAATATTTGCTGAAGTAAGAGATATAGAACATGATAATAGAATTAGTTCAACTTTTATTAATTTTTCAGTTAAAAATCTAATGATCACCCACAATTTCAACTCCATTCCATCCAGACTTGGAGATCATAACCCACACTTGGATACCAAGTAAAAAGAACAGTTATAATTCAAACTATTTTACTTCTTTTGTGGTAGAAAATTTGTCATGGTGAAGTTATGCATTATAGTTGCATGACAATATCACCACAAAGGAAACCTGAAAGGTCAGTTTAAAAACTGAGAAAACTAAAAAAAAAAAATGTTCACTATAATTCCTAAAACTTTAAAACTACAGAAATACAGCTTCAAGAGCAAAACAAGCTCTATGGGGGCAGTCACCACTGATCTGTATAATAGTGAAGCTAAAGCAGTGTCCTCCTTCCTTCGGAATTTGACATTTCTGTCATACCTAAACGTTCTGAATAAAATTCTGAAAATAATTGGTCCCACATTATCTCATTTACAGTAAGTAGAGAAAAAAGATACCTAGGGCAGAAGGCCCTTTATTTGCTTTAAAACCCAGTGGTGGAAATTGAAGGTAGGATGAATTAGAGTTAATGATAAAATGCACTTTTAAAAGGCTATTTCACCATTACAGGAACTGCTGTAAGGATGGAGAAAGTTTTCTGCCACTGAAATATTTCCATAAAATTGGCTAACTTCCCAAAATGCCTGCTTCAGCTCAGAGTTCTTGGCTTGATGCTGAAACCTCAGAGGTAAATTTATCAGCATCAGATTAGATGGATGATCAGTACCAATGCTACCAGAATAGATACCCAGCATCTGGATAACATTCCATCTTTTTTATAATTCAGCTCATCTGCTCTCCATTTGTAGCTATTTCCCTCATTATTCCAGCCTGGAGCACCTGTAGTCTGCAGGTGATTACCAAGCAAGCAGATAAACTTAGGGAGAGAATTTGGATTGCCAACAGCACTGCACTGACCCAAAAGAGGTAGAAAAGCAAATGAAGAATAACATGGAAGAATTCAAACAAAAACAGACAGCTGCCCATAGAGAACAAGCACCATGCAAGGAGCAAATCTAGAAATGTCTTTTGGTAAAAGATCAAGGTTCTAGGCAAAGAACACCTCATGCTGAATTTCTCCACCAGTGAAGAATGAAGGATTTCAGATGATTTTTTCATATTCTTAAGAAACAAGATTACATCACCTGTTTCTCTCTCTCTTCGTGGGAGCATGGAGCATTTGGTGGTTATTTTGACAATATTCCCAACTGCACATCTTGTGTGATCTTGGGCAAATCATTTATTCTGTGACTTGTATTTAATAGTAATAAAAATATTACTTGCATTTGCACAGTGTCTAACCAAAAATGAGTGGAATTTCATGGAATTACTCAAGAAAGTTACTAAAATGGACTGCTCACCTTACTGGGCATTTGATACAAAGATATAACCTAGCTGAAAGTGAACTTAAATTTATACACATTAGTTACTGCCATGAAGCAATCTAGAAGCTTCCTTGCTCCAGGGATTAACTTTATTACAAAACATGTATTTTAATTGCTTCTTGTCATTTTTCTTTTTCTCTTCTCAGACCTATTTTAGCTAAACCAATAACAGTTTAAGAGCCCCAGGTTTAAAATTAGCAAGTCATTCTGAGTTCTCCTCTCTTACCAATCTGCAAAGTGTGATGTATTATGCTCACTGTATTTCATAACTACTGACAGCTGAAGCACATCCAAGTCACTTAACAGTAATATTTATACTAATATATCATCAAACTACACACCTCTAAGCAGTACAGCAAATACTCCACATAAAAACAACATGCACCAGTGCAAAGGATCAATTTCCCAATGCAATATTCATAGCACTTTCGATCTTATGCTACCTGAGAACGTGCTTTTTATTCCATTTAAACATAAGAACATTAGGAATTTAATTTACTCTAAGATTACACCTACAGAAAATCAGGTCTAAATGAATCATAGAGAAACATCTAAGAAATTACACTCTATTCTATTTGATCAACACCATCAAATTCCTACACTTTCCCCTCCTCATATAACATTTTTTTCATCACCTGTTTTTCCCTCTCTCACATCATCAGTCACTGCAATACACAGCAAGATCAGCAATTTAATGACAATACAGAAAAACCAATTTCAGAAAATGACCAACAAAATATGAGTTGGATCAGTTATATCTAATACAACATTAAAAGCTGGATTTATTTAAGTCTCAGGGTCTTTTCCTCTTTGTGTGACAAAAAATTTCCTCTCCTCTACTTTTGATAATTTTAGATAATTTTCATTGCTTGGAAATTTAAGTATTTTGAAGTCAACCATGTTCTATTCACCCTAACAGAGAGTCAGTCCCTGACTGATCAATAATAAATTTAGTACATCATTATTCTTAGCACTAAATTAAAAAGATTTAAACACACTTGTAAATAAACTGAAATTCTCTTATGCAACCGCTCTTTCAGATCATCCTACTAAAAACTTGCAATCTATGACATTTAAAAACTGGTTTACCCATAACCAGCAAATGTGGATCTTGCTGGGATGATTCTCCAGTCACTTCCTTAATTAAACAAACTTGGTAAAGCAGATTCTGAGGTGTCCTTTCAAAAATGCTTTGGCTTCAATTACAGCAACACAGTCTGCACTTCCCATTTCTTCTACCACACTTGACCTACTCTTTTGAAGTCCCCAGAGTGGTAAATAACTAAACTTCATTCTCTTTCTCATACTCCTGGGGAAAGCAGCTATTAAAAATGCCACTTGTAACTAAACAGAACATTCACAGTCTAAAGATTCTACTTTTTTTTTTTTTACTTTCTTTTTAAAATCAAGATGCTCTTTTATCTCCTTGGCCAGCTGCCCAAAAATCGGAACTCCAAGCCTTACTGTGATCTGCCTCTATGATTGAGGAATTGAAAATATTTCAACAAAAAAAAAATATTAAGAAACTGATCTTGCTTGTAGATTTATTCATTCTCAAATAGAGAAAAAAAATGTGGCACAGTGTTTATCACAGCCTGCAGTAAAGCTGCTCTTCATTACTTGTCAATGCACTGAGTTTTGTGGGTAAAAAGACCACAGAAAATTATTAAATCAATAAAATTTATGGAATTCCAAAGAAGTTGCATCAAACATTTGAAAAGAAAACATTATCATATGCAGGATGAGCAATATTTAAGTAAAAATGCAGCAAGAGGCTGAAACAAACTTCAGCAGCAAATGTCTGGATCTACAACAGGAGCAGTGTAAATGCACACAGGTAAGAAACAAGTAAATAAGGCACCTGAAATAAAGAGAGGTCTTTGATCCAAACCCTGTCTGACCTACCTCATCTGTTCTCATTAAAAGAGGAAAACTAAACATGCAAGAACTTGCAAGTGCAAAATTAATGTGCAAAAGCCCAAAGGGATTCTGATTTGTGACACCTGGGCATGGAGCACACAGCAGGTTACATTCTGAGAGCTCCAAGCTGCAGAGGCTCTCTGACCTCTGTGAGAACATTTTGAGGAAATTTAGCATCTGATGCAAGCAGAGCATTCACACAAACATCTCAGTTTCTAATCATTCTTAACATTTCTTACAGAGCTGACTGGACTGCTCCAGATGTTTGTTCCAAACCTCCCTCCCTCCACTTCAAGTATCCATCTCAGCAGGTCTTCACATGAGCCCATCTTTATTATTTCTCCATTATTCTAACCCAGTCAACTTCCCCTCCTTTTCTCCCCTCACTTTCTACATAGCCAACACCCTCCTAAAAAGCCAACCTCAGCATGAAGATTTTTTCCTTTCTTATCACAATGTCATTATGGATGTGACCACCTCCAGCTGTTCACATAAGCTCTGTTTATTCTGTTGGTGTCAACTTTCATTTTTCTTTGTTCATCTTTAGGCAAGAAAGAGATGAAGTGTGGTTTATACAGGAGATTGCACCTGCAGCTATCCTGATGAGAGATTTGTTTGGGTATAAGCAGGGTATCATCACTTGTTTTCTGAGTGGCAATGAAGAAAATCCACAGAAACAGTGCTTTTGACAGGCAGATAGTGAATCAATCCAATTTTTTTTGTATTAGCACTTTATAAAAATTTTAATCCTTTCATGGCAAATAAGATGGGGAAAATAGCAAGTTCTGAAACATATTGCATTGGAATTGCAGATGCTACTGTGATAATAATGAAAATAAAATTCCAGACAAACTGAATGAATTGAATTTATCCAAATCCAAGGGGCAGAAGAGTTTTTTACATCCCTGGTTCCCAGGGAATAGCTTTAGTAATGTATTTTCTTAGTGTTCTGAATTACAGTCCTCTCTAGGGCATAACAGACTGTTCCTTTCTTGAGAGAACAATTCGCAGAAGAAGAGAGGAAGAGGAGTGGTGAGCAGAAATTGTGTGGAATACTCAACTACTTATAGAATTCCAGGGAAGGCAAGCAATGCTGAACTGGGCAGGGAAAGAAAGTTATAAGCTTTTAGACCCAGACTGCTCAAAACTTGCCAGCTCTCATCCAGATCCAGATCAGAATCAAATTTTGCCAGACAGGTACCAACCGCCAAAAACCCATCCCTCCCTTGTTTTTGCAGAACAACTCTATTTTTATAATCCACTTTATCTCAAAGAAAATTGCAATTCTTGGCCAGGAAGGCAAGAGTAAACACTTTGCTGACCTGGCAAAGGTTGATGCAGCTCACAGCTCCAATCTGAGCACACTTCAGGAAATGTGAGTGGCCTTCCGGCACTCATATCACAAATTTTCAATTATAAAAAAATAAGATATGTATTATTTTGATAAAAAACAGATCTGGAAGGGAAAGAGCTTTGTTTATTTTTTATCTTCTACCATCTTGAAAGTTATTAGGGAAACAAGAGATAGAAACATAAGACTTGACATGTTTAATACTGAGGGAGAACTCAGGGCCACAGAATTTACAAGCATAGTACTGAATTCCAAAATAGAACAGTGTATATGTACAACATCTGAGCTGGACTATATATTTGTGCCTAAGATCTCTTTCCTATATTCACATTTCTTCAATGAAAAGGAATCTAAATTTCAGTTGTGTTCTACAGACTCAGCATCCACTCTAACTTTAGCAGCACCCAATTTTATTTTTTTTTTTTTGAATCCCACTTGTTCTGTTTAAGGGCTTAAACTTAGAACAGATATAAGGCTTATGAATAAAAGGAGTTAGAACTTAAAGTATCAACAATATAAAGTTTATCCCTATTAGCAGCACACTTTCACATGGAAGAGTAAAGCCTGAGAACTGAATAGAAAAAAATCCAATTAAGGCCTGTATCTCATCTTAATACACTGCAGAGTAAATCAGAAAAGATACATTAAAGACAGTGTGTTAAATTAAATTAGCTCTACGTACTGTATTTTAACACTTCCTACCATTTACTGAGAGTGCAGAAGCAGAGCAGTTTTATGAGAGTACTCAAACCTCTCCAGCTTCTGCAGCTGAATCTCCAGAATTACAGCTCACATTCAGGATGCAGAGGGAAATTCTCCTGAACAAACAAGTCTCAAAACAAATAAAGAAGTTGGCCAAATCCCTTATAAATTATAAACCAGTCCTATCTGCCAAACAACTGGCCAGTAAGCACTGGGTGTGTTTAACAGCTTAAACCAAAGTTTTTAAAACTCACAATATACTTTCAAAGATTTCATCACCCAGCTACAAGAGTTCTCCATTTCAACTCTTCATTTGTGTTGGACTGATCTCTGTAGCTCCAGTCCATATGGAATATGGAATGAAGTGCCAGTGTGTTTCTTCCATCTGACAAGAACTAGACTACACCACACAATCTCAGCTTCCAAGCATGAAAAGCAGTGCAGACTTCCCTAGGTTAACACTAACACTGTGTTTGCTGAGAGATTATGACATCTGGTTTTATTTCTCGCTGCAGCTTTTGCATTAAGACATAGAATAGTTGAATATCTAAACACACTGCAGTGTTACCCAAAAAGTAACAGATTCAGCCTCCAAACTGACATTCACACACCAGCATCACCAGAGCAATGCTGAAAGGATGAGTTACCCTAAGCAGGGAAATTCATCCTTTCATGCAGATGCACACTGGAACAACCAAGAAGTTTACACAAGGCTCAGCACAACAGCCCAGCACTGAACAGCAGAAAAGAGTATCTGAACATAATATTAAAGCATGAGACTCTATTCAGCTTGAGGGTATAAGCAAGCTTTATGGTGAGGTCATAAAGCAATTTTTACACTGAATTTATGAGCTCATTGTAACAGTCATTTCCAGAAGCCAGCAACTGGTTTATTAGGAGACAGCCTGCAGCAAAATTGGAAACAGGGATTGCAGAGAAGCTCAACTGCAATATCCAAGACTGAAGCATAGAAATTGTAAGGCATACAAGTAGGGAGGGAAGGTTTAAGTATGAGGCTTATAAATATCTGAACAAGGACATTTCAGAATCAGCAACACGAGAAGCATTGATTTACATTCACTTTCATTTACAGAAGTTCACTTTTATTTGAAGATGAGCTTATGCACAGCATGCAGGATTGAAAAATAACCACTACCCCTGAATATTCACACCAGACACCTATTGTTAAATCATGAATAAGTGACAGCAGAGTGTTTTCACCACACATACAAATTGTTTAAGATCCATCTTGCTTTTCAACTTAAACTCCCACTTGCTTCTTACATTAGTCCTTGTCAAACCACTCTAATTGGCACAACCATAAACCAAATGTAACCCAGCTCATCCCAAACTGCACCGTGAGGGACAAACAGCCCACAAACGCAGATTTGTTCTGCTGCCACAGGGAGCAACTCAAGGATCTTTTAAGGGAGTTCTAGGGAACTCAAAAAGGTTCATAAATATCAAATATTTTGAGACTCGGTATCAAAAGGAACCTTGGATCATTTCTTGTGTGCAGATGTCAGCTTGTTTCATTCCAGACAGCGATGCCTGAGCAAAAGCATTTGAACGTGATTCATGTACTCAAAGACACCCAGGCTGAAACAGAGAGATTCAAATCCAAAACTACAGCAAATTCCTCAAAAGTCAGTCAAGAAAACAGGACCACAGTACATTCTAATAAATCTTTAAATGCTTAATTGACTGGACTGTTTACAGTAACTCCCTGATTCTATAGTTTTGAATTTATCTAGCTTTCATTTTAACCTGCTGGTGGTTCCTATGCTGCTTCCTACTAAAGAGCAGTGTCAAAACAGTAGCCACAAGCAGAAATCCACACTATCACAAAATGACTGCCTAAAGAGGCAAATACATCTCCTCAGTTACAACAGATAATTTTTTTCTGGACATTCACCCTTTACCTCTATGTACATGTCTGTCTATGTACACAGAGACTTAGTTATGTGGATAGGTGAATCAAAAAACATTTCTAACATAAATAAATAGTTTTGAGTTCCATAGGCATTTTTAATCCAAGCAGATCCAATTATTGGTATACAGCAGTTTAACTGGGACAAAATCCAGGCAAGCTACAGGTGCTGTACAGCAGTGGTGCTCATCAGGAACAGAGAATTATTTACTCAGCAAAGAACCCTTTGATGCTGTTGGAATGGGTATCTGATACTCAGCATAGTTTTGATCATCTGAATGGTTCTTCTGTCGCAAAATACCAACTAAATCAAAATTAATTCCATAAACCTGGCAACAGGATCCAGCATGTGCCTTCCCACCACACTGTTTTAGCTACACGTGTTAAAAACCAAGTTTCTGCTTTACAGCTCTCCAACATCCTTCTAATACTATCACACAGATCATTGGGAACCTGCAACTTCTTGGTTGCCAGGACAACTGACTGACAAGCAAAAAGTGCACCAAAATTCTTTTTTTCTTAGTGTACTTGGTGCAAAGTTGTGCATTTCTAGATTTTTAAGTCCTATCTTGAAGCAACATTCCCCTTGCTGCCATGTCTGAGAAGTGTCTACACAAAGCTGTGGACTTAAAAACTAATGCTGGACTTTTTATTCACTTAAGTAGCACATTATTTCCTCACTCATGCTGCTTTATATTTATAAAAAATTAGGAAACACCTTGCTATGTCAAACACAAAGGCTTTAGTAATTTTGCTAACACCTCTCCTATGCTGCAGTCATGTTTTCTGTGTTGCAGAATCAATTGATGATGAATTAGCAATGCTAATGGTCCAAAAGAAACACACTTACAAATTAACATTTCACCTGTTTATTGCTCAGATAGAACTGTAAATATTCTCACTGTGAAGGAAGCAAACTCACAGGCAAAGCAAGTCAGTGAGAAAAGCAGAGCCTGTGTTTGCTTGTCAGCCAAACACATGTGAAGTCAAATATTGCCACGTCCAACACTCGCTCTAATTCCTGACGGGATGAGCTGATGCAGAACAGGGATGTGTGCAGGGAATATATCAAACACTGTACACAACACAACAGTCACCAAAAGCTGAGAAGAGAACAATGAAGTGCTGAAGTCCATTATTTACTCTCTTTCTTATTTTTGTCTTAAAATTCTATCTTCTAAAATTCTGGCAATATGAAGCTTAACATATTTGATTCTTGGAAAGCAACTTTACACCTTCAAAAGGTAAGATGTGCCACAGAAAAGCAAAGAGAGCTTAGGCCAGGACAGACTCTTGGTAAGCACAGCGCAGCTTCCACCTACACAACTGTTCTTCCACCCTGCTACTTTCATTTACTTTTCCTTTGACTCTATCAACAATTCTGTTTTATTACTCGTATGAACACCACTAAAAAAAACTCACTGCAAGAAAGCCAAGAATTCATAGAGAAGCACCTTCCTACAGAGTAAATAGCATGAGAAAGCATCTTGAGGTGAGCTGACAGCTCCCCCAGTACACCACAGGGACAGCCAGCTCTGCAATTTCCTCTCTTAGCCTGATCTTTCTTCACCTTTGTTGTTTGTTGGCTCTAATATAACAATCCAAACACAGAACATCAAGCTGTGCTAAAGGAAACCAAAGGGAAATATTTATGAGACAAAGAAACCTTTGGTTTTTAATCACACAACAAACCACAGTACAACAAATAACCCACAGGTTTTACTTATTTTGATGTCATTCCCTTACCTTGACGTGACTGAAATCACCAACTTTGCTGCTTTCTTGGGGATTAAGAGGTTTGGTCTCCACTCTTGGTTTGACAACCTGCCGGAAAGGGCTGGAGAGGGGGAGTCCACTGACACTGATTCCATCTGGAAAACAGAATAAATAGAATTACTTTTGCTTGTCTAATGCTATGGTTTTATCCAGTTAATTTATATGTGTAAGAAAAGACACAAAAAGTGATATTGACCTTTTACACAAAAAGACAAAGATTATTTGGCTGTTTTCTCCCAGGGCACCAAAAATAATCAAACTTGAACCCACTAAAAACTTGGTGAATATCATAGGAAAAGATGGCAACTGAAATATCACAACAGAGATGTCAGAGTCAATAATATAAAATTAGTTTTAACATTTACAGTATTAAAATAACATCAAATTTTCTGGTTTTCCATGACAGTGTGATCCTATTAGCTCCTTAAGATCTTTAATTTCTGGTATGAGCATTTCTTTTTCAAGTATATATTGTGGAAAATGACAGAAAATAGAAATGTCATGTTTTGTACATCTACTGATGCAAAAATAGATAAAATAGTTCTCATTTATAAAGGAGGCAGAACGGAAACTTAAGGTTTCCATTGTAAGAGTCAACAAAAAAGCTTAAGAAATACCCTGAGAGGAATGTCCCCAGTTTGGTGCTAACTCCCAGTCTGGGTACTGGAACACACAGGATGACAGCAAGATACAACACAACAACCAACAGTGTCTGTTACTGCCAGTGAGGTGTAACTTGAAGGTAAAAAAATGCTCTGCAGCATACTTGGGGTTCTCAACCCCACCAGGGCTGCAAAGTCTACACACAAACTTAAAATGTGTGAAAATTACTGCTGAGTCAAAAGAGTTAGAAGAACAAGAGTTTTAAAATGATGAAGCCTTAACAAACAGTAAAACTAGATTCACTATTTGTTGTTATTTAGATTTACATCCAAAGAAGAGAAAGACTTTGGTTTTTGATGCTGTGCAGAGCAACTGCAATCCACAAACATCAACGAAATACAAGTAAAATCTCATGTACAGCAGCAGAGACACAGCTGAACACACAGGAAACTAAATTGCTACACAAAATCCAAACATATTTCCTAAATTGCTCCTATGAAATCTGGACATGTTGAGGTTTCTTCCTCAAAAGAACAAGATGGAACATGAAAGGGGTTTTGATTCATTTAACTTCACAGATATCCAAATGAGAAAACAAAGGGAGTATTCCCAAATTCCTTTACTTGCAATTTCCTTCACTAAGTAATTTTCAAATGCACCTTAGCACTGAATAAATATCCTGTTCTATCAGCTCTTGGGGGAAGAGCAGGAGAGGAGGTGAGAGCACCCTGCCCCTGCAATGCAGCAGGACCATGAACAAGACAAAACACAGAAATAAACACAGAACTACATCTGATCACAGGCTTTGAAAGCTGCTCTTTCAAAATGAAAATTAGAAGTTTTAATTGAGGAAAAATATTCTTCGCCAGCTGATGAATGATTTTCACTAGTTCTATATTTAGAACAAAAACTGACACTGACTGGTACATAAAATTGCAAATTAAAACATGACAAGAACCAAGTACGAAAATCTGCATGGCATTAGTCAGATTTTTCACTTTTCATATGGCATGAGCTTTTTTTCTTTAAGAGAAGAATAGAATACAACAACATCACGGAGATGCAATTAATGCCTTTCTTAATTATTTTATCATTTAAAATCCCATTTTATTTTTATTTTCTAAGGTGGGGGAGAAGAAAAGACAGCAGTTCAAATATTTTCTCTGGAAAGAGGAAAATTTTTTATCTGAAAAATGAGGTTTTTGAGCAAAGGAGACATCAGGATGAAAGAGATGCCCAAGGTAATTTGGTACTGGTTGAACTTTGTCTCAAGTCTGTGACACTCACAGAGCCAGTGCCAGGCACTTGGTTATGCTGCAAATGACTCAGCCCTTCATAGCCTGGACTGTTCAAGGCAACTTCTCTGCCAGAGGACAAAAAATTTTATTTTCTGCCACAAATAATTATTTTTTAAATTATTTTGGTTTTTTCTGTTTTTTGATCAGGCAGCAGTGGGAGAAAAGACCTTGCCTGGCTCCTATGCAATATATTAAATAATCAGAATGGGGAAAATCCTGTTAAAAACCCTGGTAGGCTGCAGGACTTAATGATGGCAGGAGAAAACAGTGAGCACCAATGAAGCAATTCTCCAGAAGTTTCACGTTACTGATACTTTTATTTTTTGAGATTTCATACGTTTTATTTTCTCTCATGAAGTTTAGAGAGATGAAGATGCTAAATCCTCCATAGTTTCCTTTTATCAATCCTTACTGTCAAACATCCTGAGCAGCCTTGTACTATAAAAAGAATAATTGTCTTTCTACTCTGTCCAGAAATTTTCCTAATTTCAACAATCCACACTGAATATCTCCATGGTAACAGCATATGACCATCACTTTTTCCATGGTAACTGCAAAAACACAGCTTGCCTTTCCAATATCCCAGTCGCTGCTGTCACAACAGAGCAAAATCTCTTCCCAGCATTTCCTCTCTCCTCTCAAATGTTAAGTAAATTGTCAATTTAACTTCATTAGGCACTTTCCCAGCACGCTGCACAGAAGAACCCCACAAAATTTCTTATTTGAATGGGGGAAAGTGCATTGAGGGAGTTAAACCCATAGATTTACAATGGGGTAAGTGAGCACAGAAGGGAGAGGTGGTGTGGGACAGCTCCTGTCCCTGTCATGCTGTGCTGTGCTAGGAGCACTGGCCTGATCCAGGGGATCCAGCTACCCAGGTCTCAAACTGCACAGCAAGGAAATATTTCAAAACTGTTCCACTGACAGCAGGACACTACAGGGGTTTGGATTCTGAGGCAGAGCCCAGGTCATTCCATGTCACATGAGATGGAAACAGTGGAAGGTTTTAGGCTGAAGTGCTGATTCTTTCCAGGAGAATTTCACACAATCCAACAGCAGTGCAGACCTTCCTGCAGCTTCCTGAACAGCAGCACAGAGACCCTGAGAGGGGCAGCAGGAGGAGTAACCCCAGAATCATTTAGGTTGGAAAAGGCTTCAGAGATTATGGAGTCCAACCCATGAGCAGACATCACCCCATTAACCAGACCAGAGCCTGTGTGCCATGTCCAGCCCTTCCTGGAACACCTCAGGGATGGAGACTCCAGCATCACCCTGGGCAGCCCATTCCAGGGAAGGCAGGAGGGGCCTGAAGCAGGATCCCCTCCTGTAGCCTGGGAGGTTTCTGGGGGGATTCTGCCCCTCTGCTCTGGGGAGATCTTCCATGGAGTGTTTTGTCCAGTTCTGGGGTTCCCAGCATCAAAAGGAGTGGAGCTGGACCAATTCCAAAGGAGGCATCAAAGATGATCAAAGGGCTGGGACACCTTTGCTCTGGAGACAGCCTGGGAGAGCTGGAGCTGTGCAGCCTGGAGAAGAGAAGGCTCCAGAGAAAACTTAGAGCCCCTTGTAGTGCCCAAAAAGGGGTCCAAGAGAGCTGGAGAGGGACTTTTTGCAAAGTCATGAAGTTAAAGGGGTAAGGGGGGATGACATCCAACTGACAAGGAGAAATTCATTATCCAGAGGGTGGTGAGACCCTGGCTCAGGCTGCCCAGAGAATTTGTGCATGCTCCATCTCTGAAAGTGTTCAAAGCCAGGTTGGACAGGGCTTGGAGCAACCTGGGATAGTGGAAGGTGTCCCTGCCCATGGCAGGGAGGTGGAATGAGATGATCTTTAAGGTTCCTTCCAGTCCAAACCATTCTGTGATGCTATGTCATGGAATCAAAGTATTTTGGGAAGTACACAGCTTGATCATAACATAGGAAAACTAAATGCCACCTCAACCTACTTGCTTATTTTGTCAATTCTTGCCCGACTGAAATTTCAAAACAAAAACCTCTTTATAGGCAACATCTCATAAGAATACTGCAACACCTTCAAAGTACTTTAAACATGTAGAAAAATAGAAAAAAAAACTCTAGACAGGAGACAGACTCTGCTTGCTGAACTTGAATGCTTTTTTTCCCCCCTTAGAAAAAGAGAACTATATTGTCATGAAGTGTGCAGAACTCTAGAAATTTGCTGTGTGCAGCAACAAAGAGCAGAACAACACCAGAATACACAGAGATTGAGGCAATATAACCCAGCCTTCACACTTCAGGTGGGCACTGAGAGGCAGCTCCTTCCCCCTCTCAAAAAACGTGCTCAGGACCATCATAGGAGGGGCCCCAGGCAGCAGCACTCCAGGCAAAGCTCCTGGGAATGCAGCAGCTCTGGCTCCCAGGAGCAGGGCAAAGCCAGCATGTACCAGACTTGAGCTCTTCTTTGAAACCCCATTACCTCTGAAGATAATAATTAACAACAACAAATGCACTGGAAGTAAGGATTTATGTCCTGAGGTTGTTGAACTGAACTGAAATTGGAAGATAAATTCACAAAAAGGGTGAATGCAATCAAAGAGAACAAATGAAGTGTATAGAAGTTTATAATAAACACCAGAGATTATGTATGCAGATTACTTTAGATGGTAAAATAAAGTGCCTCAGCAAAGGAACAGCATTACAGGTTGGCAGGTTTATTGGCCTTGTATGTGCTAATAATCAATTTATTGTTATTTGCCTCTTGTCTGTCTTAGTTATTTACACTGTAAAGATTTGAGGTCTGAACACCACCTCTTTGTGTATTTCTGTAGTGGCTGATACAACTGCTACAGGCTGAAGTATGATGGCACTTAGATACTGTTAAAAAAATCCCACCCTATACTATTCAAACCATGAGATTAGATGATTTATCGGGTTTGAAGTACAGTGGGAAGAGAAAAGGGCACCTTATCCTCCATAAGACTAAAGCTGGAATTAAAGAATTCTGTATTTCTCAAAAAAAAATAGGATTTTTTTTTTAATTTACACAGTGATGACTTTAGGGAGGACACAGAAGCATCTGTATTTAAAAAAAAAAAAAAATTGAACAAAAGGAAAAAATCTCATTTATTGGTCACGTCATTTACTCATGTCAACCAAGCCGACATCTTCAAACTGCAGACAAAAAATAAACTTCTTAGAAATGAAGGTACTTCAAAAGAATACTCAGAATGATTAAATGTAATAAAGGCTACCAAGCAGAATAACACAAAAATGATAATACTGAAACATCTCTGAGGACCCCATCATCACCATCAGCGATACCATTATCCTAACAGAGTCCTCCAGGCTACTTGGATTCTTGGAAGAACTGTTAAGAGACCATTTAAATTCCAAACCAGGTATCAGACCAACAAAAAAAACCACTTTGTCTCTACACTATGTAAGTGCAGGGACATTTTGAAGTAGATAAAATCTGTCCATTAAAGCAGAAAAAAACCACAAAGGGAGTGTGACAAATACACTGGTTCTTGCATACCAATGTTAAAAACTGTTCGAGATTAGCTCTTTTAGAAATATACTATTATTTCTCTGCAACCTTTTCCCCCTAGAGTGATGTCTTAAGATTTAGTTTTCATATTTTCCAGATTCTGTACTGCATTAGTACACAACTCTGAACTTCACAGAAGTGTTATGAAGTTCTCCTCACAGTTCAGTCAGACAAAACAATCCTTTTCCAGCCCAAAAACCAAGGACACTGTTGCAGCTTCAGCCCAAAAAAGTACAAATAACAGTGAATTCAGGAGAGCAATCTGGGAGGATGGGACTGCATAACCTGGAGCTGTAATTGGACAATTAACCCCAATTTGTGAATGGATCAAAACTTATAAAAGTGGGAAAACTCGTGACCCATTGTGCATCTTGGGTGCAGCCTCTACAGGCTCTTGTACTGCCCAAGGTGTATCCTTTAAGTCCTTTTAATAAATACCTGCTTTATTCCTTTGACACTGTTTAGCCTCTGTTCCAGGATGCCTCTCAAGGCATCAAGAGAAGGGAAGGAGAGATTTAAGGCACAGATTTGCTTCTCTCTCTCAACATGTAATTAATTAGTTCCTTTGATGAGTTTATGAATTCAAATATTCTCACACTTGTCTTTAGGTTCCCTATACAGGGAATAAATGAACATTAGCATTCTACATAATGAAGTAATTGTTGTAAATTAATTCATTAACTTTGCAAAACACTGTCCCCATGTAACAGGAGCTTTTTTAAAAGCCTCAAACAAGTCACCATGTACAATACAATCCAGAAAGAGCAACTATTGTTCTTACCCCATTTAGTGTCTGGGAAATGCTGAATTTCAGAAATTGCAGTATAATAGCTGGAAAGGGGAATTCATTGTGCTTATAATGTGAATATCATGTTGATCTTTTCAGTCACCCTAACAGGCGACAGAGATCTCACTGCTTCAGCTCCTTGCAACTGGCTGAGCACTTTCCCCTGCCTCACCCAGTCCAACAATCTCAGAATGAAATTAAATGCCCACGGTGACCTTCCCAGCCAGAGGAGGAACCCTGAACCATCCAGCTGGGGGACAAGAGATCCAAAATTTCACTAAGATTTGTAGCAAACATAGATCTCCCTGCATAGATCTCACAAATCTTGGTCGACTGGCTTTAAGACATGGAATCACATCATTGTTAAGGTTGGAAAAAAACCTTCAAGATCATCATTGTTCAACTCTCAGCCAGCATCACCATCATATTCACCAGTAAACCATGTCCCCAAGTGTAACATCCACACGTTTTCTGGAATGCTTTCAGGGCTGCTGATTCCATCCCCACCCTGGACAGTCTGTTCCAAAGTTTTCCAACCATTTCAGTAAAAAAGTGTTTCCTAATTTCCAATTTAAACATCCCCTSGTACATCTTAAACCTATTTCCTCTCTGTTACCTGGGAGAAAAGACCAACAGCCAATGTCAAAAGATGTCAAAATTCAGCATAAATAAATGGGGGGAAACAATCTTAAACTCCTACATGCAGTAAGAGGCTCTCAGCATATCATTTCTGTTGAGAAGCAAGATCATGGAGTTGTGGTTCACCCATTCATGCATCTCCCAAATCAATGCTCAGCAACAGTCAAAAAAGCAAATGATAAATCTGCATTACCCCATGATCGTAAGGAATGTAATATAAAACAAAATAAAGAGCACCATTAGGTCACTACATGAACACAGAGATCACCTTTCAAATAGTGTGTACAGCCTCCCTCAGACAGAACTGGGAGTTCAAAAGGGACAAGGCTGACCTGGAACAGTTCCCATAGCAGGGACAACTAAGCCCTTAAGAGTTAGAAATCCCCAGCCTGCTGTGGAAATACTTTGGGAAAATGCAACAAATCCCTGCAGGAACCATGTTTAGAAGATGTCCTGTTACCTCTCTCATGCAGTAAGAAAACCTGGGAACACAAGGACACCAGTAAGTGCAGAGTTGCTAAAATTTAGCTGTG
Organism: Turdus rufiventris; assembly: GCA_013186435.1. Taxonomy (NCBI): domain Eukaryota; kingdom Metazoa; phylum Chordata; class Aves; order Passeriformes; family Turdidae; genus Turdus; species Turdus rufiventris. The sequence continues at coordinate 855,561 of PYHW01010796.1, read as the reverse complement.
ACTCTTCTTGCCAGGCATTGTAAAGTGCTGACAGGAAGAATGAAGAATTTTAGGAAGGAGAAACCCACTAAGGATGAGTAAAAGTGCCTAGAACCAGAGAAACCATACTCAGCCCTGGAAGCTCCTAAGCTAACAACAGTTACAGGCCAAAAGCCCAGAGGAAAACAAGTATGTGCACAATTTTTCCTCTGTTGTCCCACTGGAATCTGCTCTTAGTCACTGGCACAGTCAGGATATTGGCTGGATAGTCATTGCTCTGATCCTGTACAGCCACTCATGGTTTTGCATCCTTCAATCTGGAAAAACACACAACACTTTTCTCTGTGAGACAGCATGCCATCAACACACATCAGCAATTCAGATTGATAACTCAGGTTTACTTTCTAATTGGATAAATATGCATCATCAGAAACATCAGTATTTTATCCCTTCTGTACCATGTCCTGATTACAAACAGCACAAAAGGAAACAATTCCAGCAGCAAATGAAAAGACTTGAAACTAAAAATTGCCCTACCAAAGATACTACTTTTAAGAGGCAAAAATATTTTGATCATCATTGTAAATGTGGTTGGTCTCCAAAAGAAAAAGGTAGCCACAGCTACCCTATGATTACAAGTCATGTTATAGTCACCATGGATTTTTCTAGCTCTTTATTGTTCTTCCCATCAGGCACTTACCTCCTCTTTGAAAAGTTTGGCATTTGTAAAGTTAAAAGCAATACATAAAAAATAAAGTAGCAACTAAACTGTCACTACACTTAGCATCCCAAATAACACTTCCAAAGGACACAATACACAGCAGCCACGGATACCAAAGTTCCAACAAAGCATTAATGGATCCTACCCCTTTATCATCACTGAAAGGGAAGGTTGAATTCCTACAGCTACACAACCTTCCAGAGAAGCAGAAGGCAATAGTAGGCTAAAAATGGTGTTCAAAGGTTTTGTTCATCTGTGGGCCCATAACAGCTGGATAGAGAGGCCAAAATCCAAATCCCAAATCCCACAAGTGTTCAGTGTCCGTACCAAGAAGTATGTTATCTTCACCTTCTACTGAATACTTTGGGTTTGTAGTATATCATCAGAAAACCTCCTAGAAAAATGCAGCTTCAGAGATTTCTGGACCCCAGGCAAATGAAGAAAATCTTACATATATATGTGTGTGTGTATATATCTGTATATACATATCTACTATGAAATTTCACTTGCTGTCAAGGGGCATTTCTCAGAGTCCCAATTCCCTGGCATCCAGTTTTCACAATGTCAGGGCGTGCTCTTCCTTCACTATCAGCATTTTCAACAAGATCTAAATTGAACTTCAGTGTAGCAACACTGTAGGGTTTGTGCAGGTAAGTCCTAAAATACTTTAAAAGTATCTTTAAATTTTACATTAGGGAGGTTTCAAAACCAAAATCTTTCAATCATTACTAACAACTACTGTAATTTTTGTCTAAATACATTTGCAAGGTAACTCACAGAAATCATTCCTATTCAAGCTGAATAAGGTCTGCATGTAATTTTGTTTCATTTTTCTGTACTGAAAGATTACTTGTAATGCATACTTGCAAGTGGATCCTGGGAAAAAATCCAAATAACAGAAGTTTTAAATGCAGGGATATCTTGCTTTGTCAAGGTAATTTAATCAGTGTAAACATATCAGACAAATGAAAAAATCCAGAGTAGAGTAATTACACCAGAAAGACACTGTGTTTATTATAAAAAGGAAATCATTATTACAAATATCTGATACTTGTAATTCCAAATAATTCTAATAGAAGCAAACACTGTGGCTTCCTTTCATTCAAAAGAAGTTTAAACACACAGCACTTTCTCTGCAGTACAAATATTATTATGCCTTAAATTTCAGTCTGTCACTTCAGGCAAAACTGCACTAAGCAATCATTCAGAATTCTGCAATCCCGGATAATTAAATAATCAGCTCAATGTTATTTTTCTTTAAACCTCACTAATGTTTGTGAATTATTTTTCTTTACCTTCATAAGGTAAGGATACAAAGGGATACCTCAAAAACACTGTCACAAAATATTTTAGAAGACAGCAAGGTAAGGTGTCATGATGGGGGAGCTGGGCCAGGCTCTCATGCCCACAGCAGCCTCAAAACTTCATCCTTCAACCCACAGAGCTCAGCCAAGGGCTCTCTTTGCTTTACAAGACACAAATATTCAAACACGCAGCCACCTCGCAAATTGGTTTAACACAAATGGCACAGCAATTAGAGAAGTGTTTCCAGCAGCACGTACAACACTCCTAAGCAAGGAGAAATGAAAAACTCACCATCACTGAGATCCTGCAGAAGGTTTTCTTGGCAAGAAAAGTCCAGCTTCACTTTAATGTTTACGATAAATGTTGCAGTCTTTCCAGGTTTTAGAGGAAACTGGCAGAGGGTGTCTTCTAGATTCCAACTCAAGAAATCTCCATACAGCTTCTCTGTATCAAAATAAGCAAATATTTCATAAACCTAAGCCCTGCACTAAGGAAGTTTCAGTTTTGAACTGCTGTAGAGAGTACTAACCAATTTTTCATGTCCTGTTTAAAAATCTATAATATTCAGAATTAAGGTATTAAAACTTATGTAGCACTAGAAAAATAGAGAAGTTACTTGAGTATTAACACTGACCTGGAATCACACAGATCACAAGGCTCAAAATATGAATTTAAATGAAGATCACTACCAGGGGGAAAAAAATTGCACAACAGGCAGCATTAAATATAAACTTTAAATATAGCCTGCAGGGGTTCTAAATGTTGATGTAGTTTTGAATCCTACACAGTACAACTCAGGAGGTGTCACATGAATGAAGAGCACTTTTCATCAAAATACACCAAACTTAATCAGCTGAAATTCTGAAACAGCTGTAACATCATTCTTCAGTTATTTACTGAGCAACAGAGCAGACTAAGAAGACTATTGGCTTTCAACTTTTTATAAAGTCCTTTCTCAAAGCTGAGAAGCAGCTTTTTATAAGACCCAATCATTAAGGATGCCAGACAGGATTAGCCCTTGACAAAATAAATTTTGTCTAATAAATTATTTGTCATTGGTTCGTTTGAGATAGGGGATCTGTAATTACTAAGTCCTCCCTAATAAGCCTGACATGCTAGAAAATTATACAAGGGATTAAAAAAAAAAAAACAGAATTGACTGTTCATTTACACTGGGCCTTCAGTTCTGGCCAGGGTCAACCCACCCCATCCATAAACTCATTCATATGTGCCAGACCAGACAGTGCTACAAGAAAGTCTTCTGATACATAAAATAAGCATAAGCATGATGGTTTGACTAGGAGATTCTTTAAGCTATGTTTATTGATTTATTATAGCAATGCATGTTATCTCCAAAGTGTATTGGAGAATTCTTCCAAAAGCTCATTTAAACATCATCTGAGCACAGCAGGGACACTGGAAGTCACAGAGTTCATCTCTACATCCTCCCGGGCCACTTGATGAGAGCAAGGCAATTAAAATCTAATGTGATTTCAGAACCTTTCCAAAACCAACCACCATCTAAGATCCACGTGTGAGGGAACAGGGTGGGCAGATACTACAACCTGGAATAAAGGATCTTTCAGAAACAGCAATCAGAATTCCAGATTATGTCCAAATCATGATGACATGCACAGAAACCTTTGGTTTCCCCTTCTAGGGAATGAGAAAACAAAGAGAATATTTTTCTACTGAATTCCACCTAAACAATAAAAGCTTTGCGTGAAAGATATGCTTGTCACAGACCACCAGATATTGTCTTGTTTCTCTCCCCATCAAATCAATAGTATAGATTTCTTTATAAAAACAAAGACAAAGTAAAAATAAAAAAAAAAGTCCTCCCCAAAATTGTTTCTTTAAACTCACCTCCACCTCACCTAAGGATTTAACTGGAACCATACCATTTTCTTCTACTTTCAAGAAAAAAAGTAAGTTGGTAAGTATGGCAATCTCTATCCCCTTTTCCTGTTAAGTAAAAATCCAATATGCTAAAAGAGTGTTTTCCCTCAGTGTAAACAAAGGACATATCCCAAGCAGTGTAGCAGCAAACTCTTTCCAAAATGTGTTTTCATTAAGAGATTTATTTGAAGACATTAAAAGTGAAAAGACTTTTGAAGTGAGAACAGCCCTTGCAGATACTTTCTAATTAACACCAGTAATTACAACACAAGATCTAAATGCTTGAGCTAAAAAGCTAAGCTGTAGATGTAGAGAAACAGCTAATTTATATTTATCTGACACTTGGTTATAGTTTAACAATGTTGACCTTGTTCAGTAATTACCATTACAGTGAATTATATTCTGGCTCAGACCTTTCAGTTCAGTGGAAGGTTAAATTGGGGCAAGCCTGCATTCAGCTCTTTCTCAAATCCAAAATCTGTGTTTAGCAAATATCTTAAGTTACAAGCAACTCTTATCAGGAGTTGTAAATAGCAACCTGTTTCATTTTACTGGGTACTAAATCGCTAAAATCCTAACAAATATCAAGTAAAAGCTTACTCAGAAAGTAACTTTGGGTCATCCTAGACCAATTTAACTTTTAAAAGATTTTAAGGTCTGCCAGAGAAAAAGCCCACAATGACATTTTGCAAAAAGAAGCTTGATAGAAAAATCTTTTGAGAACACAAGAACCCCAATTCTTTTCCACCTTAAATCCCCTGATAAATCTGGCTTTTTGCTATAGTTTATTTTATAAACTCAAAATAACTATCAGTTCATACATTTTAAATTGTCCTAGACCTGCTAGATAGAAATGAACCTGCAGGACTTGTTATGTTCTTTCTAATGTGATAACACATTTAGGAAGAAAATAAGTCATTGCACAGAAGTAATTGTGTTCAGGGAGAGTGAGAATATGCGAGGAACAACTCAGCAGACAACAAAGAACAAAGGTCAGTGGAGAAGGAGGGGCAGCAGATGCTCCAGGTGCCAGAGCTGAGGTTGCACTGCAGCCCAGGAGGATTCCTCTCCCTGAACAGCAGCAGGAACGAAGTGTGGTGAACTGACTGCAACCCCCATCCCCACCTCCCTGTGCCACTGTGGGACATGGAAATCCTGGGAAAGAGGCAGTGGTGGGGCCAGGTGTTTTTAAGATATATTTTACTTCTTATTATCCTGTCCAGTTTTGTTAGCAGTAAAATTCAATTACTATCCCCAATGTGAGTCTGTTTTATGTGTGACAGTAATCAGTGAGTGATCTCTCCTGCTCCTTAACTCATGAGACTTCCATTATATTTTCCTCTTCTTTGGCCATTTGTGGAGGGGAGAGACAGAGCAGCTTTGATGGGTGTCTGGCATTCAGCCAGGGTCAACCCCCCCACAATAACCCAGCTCCAATTTGAAAGAATTCACAAAATTTTCTTCAGCAAAAAAAGGTAAATAGATCTAGTCCTAGATATTCACAGTTTTTCCTGAACCTCAGAGGAGATTTTTTCATTTGTGATCTGGCAGATGTGTTCAAAGGCCATGGGAAGAATACAGCTGGACAGGTGAACGTGTTTCTCTATGTTTAAATTCCTGAGGTCTGTCACTTCTAGGAAAAATAAGCAAGGATTTTGCTTCATCCAGGTCGATTCAGTGTGTGTAGCTGGGCTCACCACTTGTGAGAAGATTGCCTAGTGGGCTCTTCTCAAGTCTCAGGTTTGAAAACACCGGGTTATATTTGCCTCTGAGTGGATCAAATAGTTGGTTTATTAAAGCCTTTGGACTGCACTCCCTTATCCGAGATACAACAAGCCTCTAACAAGAGCTGACTGGAGCATCCAGCTCTGCACAGGTCATCTTTCCAAAAAAAGGATTACACTGTCTGAGTGAAGGTGACACAGAGCTGCCCCTGACAGTGGACATGTGATGTCCAACCTACAGATGCCCCAGCCTGGCTCAGGGGTGCAGTGAGACACTAAAAGCCATGACAGACATGTCTGTTGTGGCAGCATGACAAGTTACTCTTGCTGATCTGCCTCAGGATCTGTTCCGTAACACAGATGCTGAAGGACTCAAAACTCTGTGATGTCCTTTCTGAACTACACAGGGGGAGTTGCAAGCTCTTATTTATCTGAGGCCCAGACTGGAAAACCCAAACAGCTGCACCTGATAGTGACAGAAGAGAAGAAGTAAGGGAAGGCAAGCATGAAACTCTTACCTCCAGAGGGTCTCATTAACATGACACCGCACAAGACAATGCCAGAGAAGTTGGCTTCCACAAGGCCAGAGACTGGCTATAAAACCAACAATAGTGGAAAAGAGAATGTTTGCCATTTACAGCACTCATCTGTGAGCTAAAAGCTGTGGCTACAGAAACAGAAAGTAGGGAAATGGGTCAGGCAGGCACAGCTGCAAGAGATTCACAAGCAACTGCCAAGGAAATCAGGTGAAACAAAGGTTGACTGAAAGCTCTTTGGATTTGGGTGGAATCGGGCTCATGGGGTCCTGAGCTGACTGGCCAGCTGTAGTCAGGTAAATGAAGGTGACCACCAGCTTGCAAGGAGTCCTTGAGCAGTTTGAACAGACACATTTCAGGGAGCAGTAGTACAAAACAACCAAGAGACAACTTCTTAATACACCTGCACATGCTCTCAACTTGATGTGTAACACTAAGAGTCTGTGGTGCTGGTACAGATGGTTTAATGCTGTATGCCCATGAGTTCCATGCATCTATTCACTTACCAAAGAGAGCTGTTAACATTTAGTTCCCTGTTGACCACCAGAATCCCATCTCACTGTACTGTCAGCTCAGCCTCATGCAATTGTACCAATTTATCATCAACTAAAATGGAAGAGAGCTCATGAAAAACCACAAAGGTCCACCCCCAACACAAGAAAGATCTGTTGGAAAAAGTCCAGAGGAGGCCACTAAGATGATCACAGCATCTCTGCTATAAGACAGAGAGATGGGCTTGTTCATTGGGCACAGAAGGCTCTGGGTAGATCTTAGAGCCCTGACCAGTGCCCAAAGGATCTCCAAGAGAGCCAGAGAAGAACTCTGGATAGGGCATGTAGTGACAGAACAAGAGGGAATGGCTTCAAACTGAGAGAGGAAAGGTTTAGATTAAATATTGGGAAGAAATTCTTTACAGTGAGGGTGGTGAGGCCCTGGCATGTGTTTCCCAGAGAAGCTGTGACTGCCCCACACCTGGAAGTGTTCAAGGCCAGGCTGGATGGGGCTTGAAGCAGCCTGGAATAGTGGAAGGTGTTCCTGCCCATGGCAGGAGAACTGGAAGTCCAAAGCCTTTCAGGTCCTTTTTCCCCACAAACCATTCAGTAACAGATTCTATGATACTCTGCAACACTTCTAAGCAATCCCATTTGAAATAATTATTGCATGCTTAATGTGGACCATTAGTTCTTATGCCATGGACAGCCCTTTCCAGTGCTCTACACTGTTTCCACAGCAGTGATTTAAAAAGTCACGCTTGTTTGGTTTTTTTTCCTTTAGTAACACAGTTCATCTCAATACACAGGAGTGCATTTCACTTCTGTGAGACAACACAAGAAACTGAACATTCTGCTTGAAAGGACCCTGGATCACCTTAAGTTCTGCTTTCAAAAGAAGGTTAAGATGATTTCCAGAGGTCCCTGCCCACAGAGACATTTCTGATTGCATGATTCTGATGGCAGAGCTCTCACACTGTCAGAACAAGTATCATTCAGTGTCTCTCAAAACTCACTTCTGTTTTTCTGAGACATCTTTTGAGTATGCATGCTTATAGCTTACTCATCAGAAACTTTCCTTTTTCTGATAGATAATTATGCCTAATAACATTTAAGACACTGTCAGATGCACAATGAGGCTTCATCATAAACACCTTCTATAGAGAAAGAAAATACAGGATGAAGTACAAGTAAAAGTTTTATTGAACTTAGAGATGACTCTATCAGCTGTTCTCCTTTTTCCCCCACTGCTTTTAACAAAAGTTGTCATGAAGAGATGGTGGCTTTAAAGTTGGCATAAGTCTCTTTTTCAACATTGTGAACCCATTTACGGTGTAATGTTACGTACAAAAATTGTGATTAACATGTGATTCACAGACCCATATATTCCACTATTTAATACACTAATTTCTCCTTTTCACCTGAGTGCTGTATTTGGCCTCTCCATTCCATACATGCAGCCCCTGGCCCAGGAGGAGCACGTTGGAATTTCTGAAAGAAGAACAGTAAGTCATCATACTCCTAAAGTTATTCCTGGTAACAAGTCTCAGACCAAAAATCTATTTTGAGATGATTGGCAACTCCTATTCTCTGAGGTTGTGGAGAAGAGGATACTCTGTTATAAAAAAATCACGAGCTTGAATACTGAAATGAACAGAAATCACAAGGTATCACACTGCATTTTAATGCTCTGGCACTGACAGAATAAAACCTGCAATAAAATAAGGTATTTCTGCTGCCAGTAAAGCTTATGCTGCCTGTCACCTGCAGTACTTTTGTTAAGATCATTTTCATATACCAAAAAAAATGATTCACAAAACAAAAGCAGGATTCACTTATCATACTACTTTTTAATACTAACATGGACAGAGTATTTCAAGAGAATTAAGTGTACATAGGAGATGTGCTGTATTTCATCCAGACCTTCAATTATTCTTTTAACTCACAATAGCTTATTTTATTTATTGCTTTGTCTTTTAAAGTCTTCTCTCCAATTTTTTTATTACTGCTCACCGAGTGAGATAGAAACAGGCTTACTTACTTCCACTCCCTCAAGTAGCACAACATTACTGCTAATAGTAATTTATTTAATGAACTAATCAGCATATTTAGGCATAAGGAGAAAATAATTTAGACCCAAGATTCTTCCTCTTGACAAGTAATTGCCTCAGGATTTTTCCCCAAGTAACACTAAAATTAAATCTAGATTTCCAAAAAGCAGGTGACCCTTTAACACACAGACAGTTCTACAATTTCCTTCATCTTTCTGCATTTTCTTACATTCTCTTTCATTTCTGTAATCCTACAATAAAATCAAACTGAATTATTTCAGCTCTGTAATGGCTCTGTAACTACGACATTTATTCTAAACTGGCCTAAAAGAAATATAAACCAGCATACACACCCTTGGTGTTGACTGTTTTTGCTGTCACCTCCAGTTTCTCCAACGGTTCTGCTCCAATATTTTCTAATTTAATGATGAGCTGCTGGGTCTCTCCATTGTACAGCTGGACAGACACATTAGTGGAGATTTCATCCCCTGAAGAAGGCTGAAGTGTATGAGCAGACCTGCAAAATGGGACAAACAAATTATGATGATGAAAATGTCAAAAGCCTGTCCAGGTTACTCTATTCCCTATTCTTGGAAGACTCAGAAATAACTGCTGAAGACACTAAATGCTATTTTCTATTCCCATTTTTAGAACCATTGAGGACAAAAATTAATAACTTATGCATAAGACAAGTCAGATTTCAAGCAATATAGAATACATACTCTAACTCTGAAAGCTTGTTAAACTACCTGCAAAAATTGTAAGGAAGGATAAAGGAAAAAAATATCAAGAGCAGGTGACTACAATGAGCAGGTTTAGTGGACAGTGCAGGGCATAAACCTCATAGCAGTGGATCCTGGGGAAAATTCCCAGTGTGAAAGGTGAAACAGTGACTAGAAATGAACTCTTTGGAGCATGAATGAGGGAAAGAGGTTGCAGAACAAGACAGATGGGCAGAGGTTCCATTCCTGACTGTATTTTCTGTGCTAAGTGCAGAGTGGTCAGAAGGCATCAAGGATACAAGGACAGAAGTTACTGAGATTAATGACCAATAATTCCACATCTTTCTGCAGGTATTTCTGCCATCCTTCCCTTTGATCCTGTCCTTCCTCAACACAAACAGGAGCAGGTTTCAGTCTTTCAGAACAGATCTGTGACAAGGACTTCAAACAAGTATTTTCTGATCATTCAGAATTTACTGTCATGTACTGTTAGCATTTCAGGGCTCTGAAATTTGAGCATGTGGAGTGAAAGGGAAGAAGGAATTTCTTTTTTCCCCTCTCATACTGAGATAAAAGTATCATGGAATTGCATACTAAGAAGCAAAACAAATAATGTTTTCAATGTACATGTATTCATTAGTGATTTCTCCTGCATATTTTTCTCTCTTGTTTTTTCTTTCTTCTGTTATAATTGATCTGAATTAACAGTGATGCCTGGACTGGATTGTTAAGATATAAACAGTGAATTCTTGGCTTGATACATTCCTCTTTGCCCAAAACCAAAGTTCTGAGCACAACAATACTGCAAAATTATTTCTACATATTTCTAAGAAATTCCAAGGTTTCGGGCAGTAAAACAAAAAACTCAGGTTTGCATTCTAAAGCAAATAAGGCAGATTTAGATCATGTCCTGTTTTACTCAAGCATTGATTATACACTCAGGTAGAAGAGCTTTTATTCAGAATGTGACAAACACTTAAATATGACCAAATAAAATCATCATTTAATTTAATTTTTCACCTTGGAAGGGAGGTGCTGATCTGCAGCCTTGGCAAAGCTGGAATGACTTCAACAGTGCAGCCATTGGTCTTCACTCCTGGCAGGTTGTCCAGAAGGCAATCACTGAAGACTCCAAAAACTGAAGTATGATAACCTGAGGTTTAGAAGAAAACACCACTTATGTTGTGAATTTTACTGTTTCCTGGCAGGTCTAAAAATACTAAGTTTACTGGTCAAATTTTTTCAGTGTATCTGCTACCCAAACCACCACCTTCTCCACAGGAAAATCTTCTCAGGACACATAATAGGCCCAGGAGTTTCAAACCCCTGAAGTAACATTTATAAGTACCTGACAATGCACAAACAACACATGTTCACCTCTGTATCTATGGCATGTAAAATAAAAGAAATTGTAAAGAGCCTCTGATTTCTACAATGCATTACAGTAACTTCTGCATCATTCTTTACAAGATCAACATCACAAGTTATAGCAAGGAGATAATTTTTTAACTCATCATCAAATTCTCTGGTGCACATAAAAGATGTCAACCTTCAACATGCATTCCCTATTTCCTCAGAAAAATGTTGCTAGGAAAGAATCTCAACTGAATCCAGAAGGATAAAAGAATCCTAAAGGACATTAATAATGGTAAAAATAAGCATGCATAAACACAGACACCTGCCATGAAAGACCACAACTTCTGAAAGTTCAACTTGATATAAAAATACCTCCCCACTGATTCCTTACCAGGTAATATTTATGAGTTATACCTGAAGGAAAATTTGATACATTGACACACAAAAAGTTGCCAAGTACAGAAATCAACTCCTCTACTTGCAATACATTTTTTAGTACATGGAACTCAAAGGAGACAACTACAGTACAAATATCCTGAATGCTTTGATGCTATTCTGTATTTACTGAAATACTTTCTGGGGAAAAAGAACCACATGAAAAATTGTTTTATGAGTAGACACAAAAGCACTTAAGAAAAACTCAGAGAACAGAGTTTCTTCAAGTTCAAAGCCATCTTCTTTTAGTGCTTAGTTTTACTAAAGTGGTTCTTATCCTGTATCCTAATTTTGCATTCCAGGAAGACATATTTAAAAATGTGATTTGGTAAGATGATTCACTCCTACTACATGTTGAATCCATCCTCTCCACATATGCCTTCTTTTCTAGGTCTGCTAGTCTTTTGTAACAGCCCTTTAATTTTCTTCCTTACTACAAACACAATTTTATTTAGGCTTATTAATGAAATGATATCTTGACTGCAACAGGCCATACACCCTGGCTAAATTGTTTCCACGGAAGCAATCTGCAAAAATTTCTGTAATCTTACATGAACACGATTAATTAAGGAAGAAAAAAAAAACCCTGCAAGATTATCTTCTGCATTCTCGAGAAAAAAGTTCAAATAATCTTCCTCAGCAGCTTTCCAAATGAAAGCATTAATAAAGGGGAGCTGGAGTTCATTATCCTCATCCTCTCACACATGAGATACTCCAAGAATGTGCTCGTTACTGCTGCTGCAACCAAGTGATTCATCAGGCTGCTTCTAATGGAGCCTGGTACAGGAAACAGATTCCCTTTTCTCTTTTCCTTACTGAAGGGAATTTAGAGTGGTGAACACACACGTGGCAAACAAAGCCATGCAACCCACAGGGGTGTAAAAGTCAGCAGAGAGGGAGTGCAGCCATCCCTTACCATTGACAGTGATCTGCCCTGTGGTTTGGGGAACACCAACCAGAGTCACGGGATAGAGCCCAGATTCTGCAGGCAGGGAAAGGGCAGCAGGGAGAGATTCAAATTCTACTCCAGTTGTCAAGAGACCCTGAAAAAAAAATAATACACAGATAAATCTATTTATGATACACACTTATATTTTTATACTAGATACTTATATTTTAATCCCATGCATTACATCAGCCAAACTTTTATGATTTATTCCAATTTACTCATAGCAGTTATTTTGGGGTTTAAGTTGCAGTGAGTGCAGCATGCATCCAGAATTACAGCAGGATTTGTATTCAACGTGGAAACATGTTTCAGGAACTGAGCTGGGAATCATGTATGAAAAACTAATAAAAATTCATACCTAATCAGAGTAAAAAATAAAAAAAACCACAGGTATCTTCTGCATGGTGCTGTTTTGTACCTATATTTAATAGTACCTGTGACTTTAATTTGAATATTTGTTAGATTTTGGGCAGTGAAAATCAAACATCTACAGCAGATCTTGCTTAGCTTTAATTACCAACGTATGCTTTCTAAGACGAAAAAAAAAATTTGTATTTACAGATAACAGAGCAAGTCTAGCTTAACCATCCAACCTAAACATTTCAGTGAGTTGGAATAATGCATTCATTTTGCTGAACTGATCCTCTCCAGCCTAAATGCCTGCAGTTACTCCCTTGGTGTCAGAGAAATCTTTCAGCATCCTAAATTTAAAACATGGGACAAAACAAGAAATGAAGTGGAAAAAAAATCATTGAAGAAATTTCTGAACACAGCATAACTGTTTTTACTAGACCGGGGGTTTTCTTTAATCTTGGTTAATGAATTGAAGGTGCTTGAGCATAGAATGTGCTGTTAAAAGTAAATTTGATTTTGGAAAGCATATAAATCCAAGTTACTCGCTGTTTTTCTATACACATATTTATTTTTATTTTTGAATAAAGATGCTACAAAGACCTCCATCAATAAAACTAGTAAGCACAACTGGATTAAATCTCAACCCCATGTGAATGCTTCATAAGAACTGCGAGCCCTGTTAAAAGAGGAACAAACTACTTTTGTGAAGAGAGATGGAAAAACTCATAGCCAGAGAAAAAACATGCAACATACCCAAAATCTGTAAAATCTTTGTTCTAACTATTACTTCTTTGTGGACTTGACAATCTTGAGATAACACCTAATTCACCCAAAGCTACCCTGGCTTTGTGGAAAGCTGCACTGAGAACTCTGTCCTTGAGACCGCACAAAATTCCATTTCACCGTTTTACTTGAGCTGTAAGTAAATACTCAGCTACACCCTCTACTGAATTTTCATTTTCCTCCCATGGCACATGGAGACTTCAGCTGTCAGAAACAATCCACAAAAACACAAGTAAAACCTAACCTTGTCTTTCTGCATGTTCACCCCCCAGTGTTTCAGAGCACTGAGACTTTTTGATTCCCACATTAATCCTTCCAGTGGGATTGACCTCACAGAAATGGGATGAACATTCCTCCTTTAACACTGATGTAGCCTCAATTTTCACCACAATTCTGCTGCTTTTGCTTTGGCTGAAGCCAATCTTAGAACACAAACAAAAGGTGACCCCATACATTCTCCAGAACTCATTTTTAAAATGGGTACAGAAAGCTTTCAAATTTTACTTTAGACTCAAAACCACTGATCTATCACTTGGCCTAATATTCAAATACATTTGAATTCTTCAGGATTCATCCCAACTAAAAACTTTCATCCAAGGACTTAAAGTTCTGCAAAATCAGTGATAAAAATTCCACAAACCCTCCAGTGTTTTGTTTACTATCTGCTGTAACAAATGTAAATAAACAAATCTGGCAGGGACCCCTGAACATTCTCTAATATGTAATGCAAATCTTGAAAAAAAAAGGGATTTTTTTAGAGAACAAACACAATGTAAATGCCAAAACACCTGCACCAAACACACACAATGCCAGCACTAAAACAACTGAAGAGCTTCAAATGCACAAGTATAAAAACAAGAAAGCAGCAGTCCATTCCCCCACTATCAGAGTTCTGCTGTTCAGTGAAACTTCCAAGTTTTAAAAAGTAAAGACACCAAGAAAGCATTAAAACTCACTGAAGTGGGAAAAAAAAACATCAACTAGACTTCAGATTTCCAGACATAAATTGAAATCAAGGTACTTACCCTTAAAACTTAGCCCACACAGGTGAGTTTTTAAAGACAGTGACACATCTTAGCACGTCTGAAAGACGATTTCAAGATCGCAACTTGCTGAATCGGACAATTCTGCAATATTTGCCCAACATTGCCCTCTGGTGCCTAAAGTTCTGCAGTTTAACAGTGAAAACCTAATCAAGGTTCACATCCAGTAACTAAAATATTTCAGCCACGCCACCAGAAGTAGGGAACTGTGTTAAGATTTCTTTTCCTGAGAGTTTTATACATTATTTCAAGCAGTAATACTTAGTAATCATTTAGTCATCATTTGGTAATCATTTCTCTTTCTGACCCCGTAGGAAAATATCATCCAAATCCAAGGTTCCCTCCAGGGAATACATGAGTCATGCACACAAAAAAAAGCTTACATTTCTTTGTATTCTTATAAAACAATTGAAATTGTCTGAGAGTGAATGTATGCATGCTTTTATCACAGCGTGTCTTTCAATCACTTCAAATCTCATTTTAGTTTTAGAGGAACAAAACAACTTGCATGTAAATGGTAGCATTTGGGGATGCTGTTAAAATAACGAGTATGTAACTGCTTTTTTTAGGTTTTACTTACCAATCCCAAAATGCAATCATTCTTTTTTTAAAGTAACATGACCTTCAAAGTTAGTTTCCATGCTGAACATACTTGTATGCCATGTTGTCAAAAACTTTACACAAAAACTGTCAAATATTTATTTTAAAGGAAATTTTCCCTACTATTTCTAATATGGTTATTTTAGGCAGACCTAGAAAAACACTAAACACAAACATTTTTGTTCCTTTTCCCCCTTCACCTTTCTGTGTACATTCTTGACTAATGCAGTCTCCACTAAATGTAGTGTAGCAGTAAGTAAATATTCTCTCAAGACAGCAGAAACAACAAAAAGATGTGAACTCAGGAAAGAGCAGTTCATGGAAACAATTTAAACCATCATAAGCAAAGCTGTGGGACTGATTATACATCCAGATTTATCAAAATTTTAGACGCTCTTTTTTAACATCAACATAGAGCTCTTGACTAATAGCACAGTTTTGAAGTTAAAAAAAAAAAATAAATAAAGCAATAGCCATTCAAAGCATCATTAATCAAAATTCCAGACTTGATTGTGTTCAATTAAATACAGGTCCCAAACAGAAGGAGAACTACAGAACAAATACTTAATTCTTAAATAATGACTAAGTATTAAAAATTGCAATGTGCTCACGGGTTAGGGTAGCATTTTTTTGTTTCTCAATATTTATTTATTAAATAGATTTTTCACAGCATATTCATATGTATTTTAGTAGTAGAACTCCCCAGACTGTACTGAGGTTTGCTGCTTTAAGCAAGTCTCAAGACACAAAATAAATACACTGGAGATTTCCCAGAATTTTTTGGATTTTTTTTTTTTTTTGAAGGCCAGAAACGTGAAGATCATTTTTTCCTGCATAGAAAACTGCAGTAACGACAGTAACTGCAGAACAAACTGCAAAAGGGCTGGGGGCCATCACTCACATACCTGAACAAGTCTGTACAGAAATCAACATTCCTGGCAGAAAAGGCAAAGTGGAGGCACTTATTTACAGATGAACATCCCTTCTCCAGGTGACCTGGACCCCAGCACCAGCATGGCAAGAATATTCTGTCTAATCCATCCCAGCCAGTCCTGGTCAGGCTCATTTTTGTCTCTCATTCTGCTGATTTGAGGTACCTGCTGAGTTTTATTAAAGCATTTGTTCTGATCAACCCCGAGATCTCTCCTACTTCACTTTATTGACTCACACAACTGTGGAAGCTAATCACTTCCATGCTCCATGAATGAACATTTTCATTTGTCATTTTACAAATGCGCCTTTCATTGGACAGCCTTCTAACTGTATGGACAAAACAGAAACATGAAATAGAAAAAGACAGAAAAGGAACACAGAAATGGGGCAGGAATGAAGAATAGGTACCTAATTAGAGTCCCAAATCAGGAATATTCATGACAGGAAATTACCAGTAAAGATGGGCCAAGATCCTTGAGAAGAATTAAATAAAATTACAAAGAAAATCAATTGCTCAGAGTTTATCATTGGAGCAACACTAATCAAAGTCTTGTGTCCACAGTCTCACGTCAAGTCTAGAAATTCAATGCCTTTTACTTAAGCACACCTCGATTAACCTACACAGGCTCAGCAATAAGACTTCAATTAATGAAAAAGCTCAGGAAGCCTTTCCATTGGGAATCACTCTCCTTAACAACCTGTGCTCAATGCTAAGTTGTTTACCTTCACAACAGAAATTCAACAAAGAGAAAGACACAGTAGGAAAAGCACCATGGCAAAAGCTTGGATTTCATATAACATAAAATGAGTAATTTATCAGAACAACAAATCTAAATTGAGGAAAAGAGGAAAATTTTAAAAATAAGTAAGACTCAGATTTCAGTACAGTTACATAGTGGTGAATGGTGGACCATGGAAAGGATAAATAAAAATTAAACCAAGCAATGGAGACCTCAATGAGGATTGGAAACAACCTGAATGAGCAGTCATCCTGCAAAGGTGAGTCAGGCAGGAGGAAAAATGTGGGTAAAACAAGCTGAAATTGCCACTAAATGACAGAAAAGGATACACTTGCTATGAAACTGAGTCTGTGAGAGTAAACAATCTGGAAGAGCCTGATATGTGATGAGAAATCAGACAAGAAAAGGGCATGGGGACTGCAAGCATGAGTACATGTTAATAATAAAACACACCATTTTAAAATATTAACCAGCACTCTGAATTATTAAAATGAAAACAGAAAAGTTTATTTTTGTGATAAAGTAATATCTATTCCCACATTCCAGAAAGTTCACAGATAAGACTGGAAAATCAACAACTTAGGTTGGAAAGAAAGGGGAGAAGTCATCTTTTGAGCCCAGTGCTCCAAACAGGGGTAACTCTGGTGGTAGTTCAGGTTTTTCACATCCTGTTCACTCAGGTTTTAAAGATTTCTAAAGATGGAGGTCTCAGGCTCTCTCTGGACAAGCAGCCCCAGTGTGTGATTGCCCTCATGCTTGGGAAAAGGGAGTTTTAATTAGGGAGGGAAGTTCCCCAAGGCTGCAGCACATTCCCTGACTCTCATCCTTACACTGGGCACCTCTGGGAAGAGCCCAGCTCTGGTTTTGCTGCACTTTCCCATTTTGGGATTGAGCAGAGCAATAGGAATTACCCAAATATTCTTCTCTACAGACTGAACAGATGTCAGTGTTTTTGCCATTTGGGGAGCTCCAAACTGGTTTCAGCTCCAAAGAAATTGGCTCTAAAATTCCAAACCAAGGGGAACAAGCACTTTCCTCAACTTGCTACAGCGTTGACCGAGATGCTAACCTACCAAAATCAACCAATTTGTCCAAGTGAGCCCACATCAGTGAAGAGCAGAATTTCTCAAAGCACTGACTAAAGAGTTACATGAATCACTTCAATGATTTGTATCTGGTTGGCAAATTAACTCCTCTTGAGCTTACCACTGGAACTGGAATTCAGTGTTAATTACAAGACAGAACTTTATCACAACAACAGTAAGGAGAAGTATTGGTGCTACCACAGTTAATCTGCTCAGGGAATGGATGTTGTGCAGATCTACTCAAATAATTGCATTCTGAGGTCTTGAGCACACGTAAGCACTCAGAAGGAATTTCCTCAGTAAGGAATTTTCCAAGTTTTTTTAAACTATATAACAACATCCTTACTTACACAATACAAATCAAAATGTTCTTAATCAATTCCCACAGAGACCTTTCTGATGTGCAGCTTTACAACTAGTTTTTCTATTAATCCCTAAAAAATTTGAATACCTCTGTGAGGGTGAGAAAATGCTGCTGGAGAAACTGGCATGTCAGCTTCCAAAAATTAAGTTTATTGTGCTATAAAAACAAAATCTTTGGGCACATTCCCTTCCTGTGGAAAAACACTTTATTATACGTGGTTTATTATCAGTAATTTAGGTCAACTTGTTTGACTAGACACTGCAGCAGACATATCAATAAAAACAAAACCCAAACAAAAATCACAAGCAAATAAATGTACACTGATTCAATTAGCTTGACAGAACAAAGGGCTCCAAGAGATGTGATTTGTATTTAAAGCAATACTAAAGGTAAAAATAGTTAACATAAAGGAAAATGCTGGATTGGCACTGAGTGGATATTAAGTTGGTCTGGTAGTTACAGAACTTTTAACCTTTATATGGATAACAATTTTTTTTTTAAATCCTGTTAGTTGGAATAAAGAAAGAGAAAACCCCATTATTTCCTTTTTTTCAGGATGTACTTCAAGCAGCCAACTGAAGTATCAGAGAGCTTGAGCCTGATCCTTCTAACCTCCAATATTTCTCCAGTGGTTTAGCCTTTTTTTCACTGCCTTCTGGTCATCTAGCAGTTCCAAATCACATAAATCACTGGGAACAACAAATGCGCGAGCTGAAGTTTTTTATTAAAACGCAAACCTACTCAGACCTAACCATTTTAGTTCATCAGGTTTTCAAATTGTGGTCAAAATGGGAATTTGAGAAGCAAGGATGAATATGAGGACTTTTAAACTACAGTAGCAAGTGTATAGTAATTATTAGGTTTCAGGATATAATTATTACTTGAAAACCAGTCAAAGTAAATCACGTAGCAGGAGTTCTACTCAAAGCAGATTTGTACAGAACTGATTTATGGGTCAGTGCCAGTACAGCATTTAAACACTCTGAGTGGCAGAGATTTTTGTTTTCAATACCTCATCATCAAAAATCTGAGAAAATTGACACTACCACACTGTTAAACTGAGGCTATGTTGGCTTAAACCATCTTTTAAGAACATTTATACAAAACCATATTTGAGAGTCCAAATTACATTTTTCTTCAGAAAAACAGCAAAAAGAGAAGATTTAGAAAGATGCCTACCATGTTTTCTACTCGGAGCTCAAAAGGCATGGGGTTGTACACCATCAGCTGAACTTCACATACATCTCCCTGCACCCACTGGAAGTCTGCAAGGAGTAATCACAGAATTAAGGCAGGAATTACCTAATCATAGGGTTATAAAAAAACAGCAGCAGCTGAGCTGTCAGATTGCTATAATGCTTAATATCTCTCTCTAATCTGCACAGCCCAAGTCCTACTCAAGAGCATTGTGTGACACAAGCTGTAAATCCCAGGCAAAGCAATAGGTTAAGGGACTGGAAACATTCATTAACACAGCAAGAGTGCTCCAAAGACCCAATGCTTTATTGGCAAAATTAACTCAGGCAGCAATCCAAAACACTACTTCATCAATTTAAAACACAACCTTCATGTTCAACACTTACAGGTTTCCATACTTGGAGTTATGCAGAGTACACATGGCCTTGATATTGGAGACTTGGATAAGAATCAACCAGGTAAGAAATGAACACAACAGGAAGAAGGAAATCACAAGTCCTCATATAGACACAGCTGATTATATGGAGTAAATAAAGAGAGAGTCAAGTAAAGGGGGCCAGGTAAAAAGATGTACTTGCAGTTTAGATCTTAGCACGAGACAGGTTCAACTTTAAAGATACTTCACTCTGCCAATTTTAGTGGTTTTTGAGTTTTATAATGTAAGGAGATGAGGCTGGACTAGTGGAAGATATCCCTGTTCATGGCAGGGGAGGTTGGAACTGGATGATTTTTAAGGTCCCTTCCAACCCAAACCATTCTGTAATTCTGTGGGAGATTATGGAGGTCAGCAGCAGAAATGCAAATTTTGAGTAACTGTCCAATGCAGAAAGATTCTTTTACATCAGCACTTCATAGCATTTTTAGCCCCCAAGTTCGTGACCACCTTCCAAATTTCTCTCAATGAACCACATGCACATGAAGCTCAGCCTTTAAACTGAATGCAGCAAGATTCTCCCTGCAAGCTGAGGATCTGCAGTCCAAGTAAACAAAAGTTGGTTTAATTACATTTGCTAAATAAATCATGATTATAAGCTAAATTATAACATACATGGATTAGTTCTTACTAATTTACCCAATGATTTTAACATACATTGCTAACAGTTTTTTACTAGGATATTAGGAAATGTCCAGTAAAAAACCTGGATTATCAATATTAAGACTTTAATGCATAGTTGAAGCAATCTGTACTCTAATTGTACATTCACAATCATTTACTATCTGATTACATTTTGCAAGCAATATTAGAGAGCTCAAGGGAGATGTACTTAATGCAAATGTTTATCTCCAATTAATGCTAGTGGAAATTAAACACATACATCCACAGATGTTAATGGGCTATATTACTGTGAAACCTGAAAAGCAAAACTGTTGATTAAAACAAAACATTCAAATTCACAGTGGTATGAAATGTTCTCTACATTTCACATTTAATTGCTTATTAGTGTCCATGATGTCTTATGCATTCTGCAGCCCCCAAAACAGCCAGTGACTGCTCTGCACAGGTACAGAGTTACCCATTATGGTTTGCTACAGCAACAGAGGCACCTGCAGCAGCACTGCAGCCCTGAATCTCCACATTCCAGCAATGACCACACTGTGGAAGGTCTGTTCTGAAAGCACAACCTTCCAGCAGGACTCTCCAGGCACAGGATTTATCCCACCACCTTTGTGTTAAGCCATTGATGTCAAACCTCTGGGACTGGGCCAAAGCTCCCAGCTGGTGCTTGCTCCTCATGCTGTGTGCATCAGTGTGGAAACATTTCAGGTGTGGTACCTTGTGGTCAACACATGGTGAAGCAGATTGAGGGATCCCATCAGGATCCTCAAGGTTTGGCACAAAAGGTCATTGCTCATCACTGGGGAGCCTGGTTTTCTCCTTTCCAAGCTAGTTCAAAGCAATGTGAACCCTACTGCTCCTGTGCTAAAACTCCTTTTCCCATCTGAGAAAGGCTCATCCCATCAGGTGTTGACAGATCATCCCATGGTCAAAAAACTCACGTTTTTTCCATTGACACCAACCTCAGAGCCATACATCAACCTAATGGAGCTGCCTGTTCCTATCAATATTACTCCTTACTACTGGAAGGATCAAGGAAATCACTCCCTGTGTTCCTGATCCCTCCACCAACTGTCCCAGGGTCTTGAAGTCCCTTTGGATTGGCGTCAGACCTCTCTTTGTTGTTTCGTTGCTGCCAGTCTGAACAACCAATAGCAAACAGTAATCACAGGGTCTTTCTAGATTGGATTTTTTCAGTAGTCTCCCTGACCTGAGCCCCTGGGAGATAGCAGGCTTCCCCTGAGCTGAGTCTGCACATGGGGCCCTCTGCTCCCCTTAGAAGGGAGGGACTCTCCTATGAGAACCACCCTTCTGCTAACAGAGGAGGCTGTGATGCAGGGTTCAGTTGGTGTTGCTTCAGGAGGCCCCTCTGTCCCAGAAGGATCCTCAGCCACCTCATCAATTGTTTGGCCTTCCCATTCCAGAGCCTCACCCCTGTTGTAGGTGCCAGTCCTACTTGTCAAATTCTGAGGAGGAGGAAGAGGAGGAACCTTCCTCCTGTCCTTCACCTGTAGCACTCCCCTGACTGAGTCCCTCCACTCATCACCCTGCTGGGCTGAGCTTCTCCACTGCAGAGAGAGAGAGGTGATCATTCCACTCCACCCCGTGCTTGCCAGGCACAGCTGTATCCAGCTGTGTCAGACACAGACAGGCTGGAGAGGATCCCAAGGAGCACCACAAAGGTGATCAAGGACTGGAGAGCCCATCTGATGAAGAAAGAGCAAAGGAGTGAGAGATCCTCTCTGGGGTGCTATCATCACTCCAGTACTTAAAGGGCTGCATAAAGAGGACAGAAACTCTTTTTTCACAAGGAGTTACAGGAAGAAGACAAGGCTAACAGACACCAGTTGCACAGAAACAGGTTTTATTTTCCTACTAATTTTTTTTTTTTTTCAGTAGGAACAGTGATTCAGTGGAACAACCTCCCCAGGGACATAGTGGAGTCTGAATCAATGGAGGTTTTTGAGATGAGATTGAAATCCCCTGTGAAAAATGTGCCAGGGCAGTGCTACAGAATTGTTTCCTTGGGGGAAAAGGTTTTGAAAGGAAAGGCAAAATGAGCTACATTTGTGTCAGCTAATACAGGTATGACAGAGCTGCTGGATTTACTAACAGAACTAGATTATATATTCTCACTGCTTTAGACTATCAGCACTCAAAACCAACAGAACACTTCATGTCAAAATTCAGTAGGTTTATTTTTTATGACTAGCATGCTATTAAAGCAATTTAACTAGAATATAATTATCCCTGTTATTGTTTCCAATCAGAAAAGCTTATCAAGTTGAAAGCAGAAAACATCTCAAGACTTTCTAAATGGATTTTGTTTCCCTTTGGTTTTTCAGCAGTGCTTGATTTCCTTTGCTGTAAAACAATAATTTAACCAAAATATGGAGTCACTATCTCCATGTAAGAAAAACAGTTCATTTGTTCTTGTTGTTTTTAATTAATGTTAAATGGTTACCATTAAAATACTCTCATTAATTTCAAAGTTTATAAATTTCTCAGCTTCTTTCAAAGGAAGTATCTGCTTCTATTTTGTATTTTCTTTTGTTCGCTAAACTTTGCAGTCACTGCTAAAAGCCTCTAATGATTCAATGTTTATATACTTTAAAAGACAAATGCTGTACAGGATCAGAAGCAATCAGACATCTCCTTAGGCTAAATAAAAGAAAATTCACTGTAAAATGTAAATCTCCTATGGAACACAAAGCATCAGAACAAATCCTAACCAGTTCAAAAATGCAGGCTCCTTTTGTATCCATCAAAGAATGAGAATACTGCATTATAAAGCTCTGTGAAAAACTGGGAATAAGGTTTTATTCAAATGAAAAAAACACATAATGGTATAGCTAAGAGATTAAATGTTGAAAATTTAGCAGTAATCAAACTTCCAGTAAATTATTAAGAGAAATCAGGAGAGCACTTTAAGATGTGCACATAGGGGAACATTTTTAATTTATCCTTTAACTAATTATTCTTTCCTTTCTCTTTTGAAATGGAAGTAGTGCTGCAGCAAAGTCACACTGAGCCAAGTGCATCCAAAGTGCCAATAATCATCCCTGCCTCTGCACATCCCAACGTTCCTGTTGCAGCTATTTACTGAAAATGCACATCACCACAAACCCAACTAGAAAACATGCATGTTCTTCTCAGGGTGAGGGATGTCACCTTAACCATAATCAGGGTCCTCAGCAGGAGCACAGCCCACACATTTTGGAAAGAGGAAACCACCAGAGAAAACTGGTCCTGCAGGCCAGCACAGTCCAGAGGAACAAGGAGCTAAGTTAAGATAAAACATCCTGCAAATTTCCGAAGTCTTTACAATCAGTTCTGCTCCACAGTCACACAAATCTTTTTTGTGCTGACACTGATGCCTCTGGGAAAAAAATAATCATGCACATGATACTCACAAAAGCCACAAAAAGAACTACCAATATTTGTAACTTAATCCAGGATTTAAACAAACTTCTAATCTTTTTCCAATGGCACAATTACTGCATGAAAGGCTTTATAATCTTTATAAAAAGAAAATTACTGATATTACTAACAGGATTTAAAAACTTTTTCTTGGCTGAACTGTCCTTAAGTAAAAGGGACTAATCAGACAGTTCATCACTCTGAGTTTATGTTAAATCAGAATAGGAAAAGGAAAAACCACAACAGTGAATTTTCCTCAGGGCACAGAAACTGTGGTGGCTGCCAAGCGGAGCATGTCAGAACACAGTTCTCCCTGAATTCTCTTTTGTTTGAGAAGGAAATAAAACTAGTTTATCTCTTCTGAAAAATCAATGTTATTATCTATGAGACTCTATTCTTCTTTTGAATATGAAACTTTGCCCCAGAGAAAAAAGATTTGTTCCTTCAGGACTTTAGGATAAAGAACTGGTTATCTCAAATAAAATACAGCAATGTTCAGGCTTCCTTTCCTTGTCCACAGAAGATTCTCTAATTTAACAAAATAACAGAAAATACTGTAAATTATTCTTACCTATTTTCTTATTTCTTTCTTCCCCACGACTGTGTGCAATAATTGGAGAATATATGAAGGGGCTTTTGGTTGATACATTCTGACCAAGTAAACTTTTCATTTTATGAGGTCGGAGACTGGTTGGGAGGTTCAAGAGCTTCACAGATCTGTCAAGTGAAAATTATTTCTAATTATTTCATTTATTCTATTTTGTAACAGGTGACTGTGTTCAAAAAGAACTGATAAGTATGAAATGTCAGTCTGAGAATAAAATACCTGAAATAGAAAACTTCAAATATTTAGAATATAGGAGGAAGTAATACCAACCCTAGGAAACCGCAGATTCAGAAAGCTCTCAGAAAACAAATAACAAAGGGGGGAAAAAATCTTCTTTAGAAACCAACAAAACCAAAACTAGCCAGAAGAGTGATTTGAAATCCAGCTATTAAGTGCAGACTGAACCACAACTCCAGTGCAGAAAGCAGCCAAATATTTAACTTAAACCCAAACTAGAAGCCAGACAAGATTTCACTGGCCAGCACAAATAAAGAAACTTCTCCACAGTGAATAAAGCTGGTTTTAATCCAGTGAAAATGTGGAGTTGCTGCTGGAAGGAAGGAAATGTCCCAGAAATCTGAGTGGGTTTGTTAAACAACCAGAAAGCAATTACAAATAGACAGAAAACAAATGATTTATTAGACACATCCCTGGTAGACCCAATTCCCTACAATGCTATGCAGGGAAATCACTGCTCTTCCAATGCTGAGGGGAAAGTAAAGACTAAACTTTGGGCAGAAAAACAAGCAATAAATTGGTGGATATTCAGTAAAATCAGCAGCATTCTAGAAACCTGTAGGACACCCAATTACTTCAAATCAGGAACTCAGCACAATAAAGAAGAGATAAATCAGTATCACAGGAATAGAAAGGAGACACACACAAGAAACCAAGATAGTGCATTTCAGCTGAAAAATAATGAAGTTGTAAGAGTAACACTACAGAGACAAGTTCTCTCGTGAAACAAAACACCTGATAAGAAATTACTAAATAACACTAAAAGTAGGTTGAAGAAGAAATAAATCACATCCATAAATTACATGTGGGTGATATTTAGTGCCAGCATCAAAATCATATGGAAAATCACAGACAATGAGCCTGAGGAATAAGAAGGAAACTGTAAGAGACCCCTGATATTTCATATTTTAAAACCTCTTCTGATAGAATTATTTTACAAATTAGAATGTAACTTAAAGCAAAAATGTGAATTATACTTATTTGAGGAACTAAACACTGAATTTGATAAAGAGGTAATAATAAGGAATTTCATTTTATATACAGAGGAAAATTATTTGGCTGCTTCATGGTTATTTTATAAATCCTGGTGGATAACCTGAATGCACGACAGTGGAAAGAATGTTCCTCAACCACATATCAGAGAGCTGTACCCTCACAGGTCAGACACAGAAGAGGGCAGATTTTTTAATTCCTTTGTGTGAAAAGCTTCAGTCATGTCCCGTGGCCTGACACCACTGAGTGCAAATGAATGACAATTAGGAATTGCTAACTAATTTCACTAACTACCCAGAAAAATCAAAATCCTGTGTTTGGAAAATGTTCATTAAAAACAGCCTTGCTTACATGGGAAAGGAAAATTTATTTTTCTTTCAAGAAATCCCACTACACTAAATAAGCAGAGGGAAGGGAAAAAATGGCACTGAGTAAATTTGAAGTAGTCAGGATAGTATGTAAGGACAACTAAAAGCAGCAGTGGTGAAAAGAAAGAAAATTTTCTGCTTTTAAGTATATTAGTAAGACAATTACCTTTAACCCAGGTAAAATATAAAAATGGGAATAGTGCATTCTTTTATCTGAGAAAATACCAGATGATGATTTCATAATGAACATGAGTAACAGAATATAAAGATTTTGCCTTGCCAAATCTCTTCTACTGCTTTTAAAGTACTGGGGAGAAAAGGTAACACTGCCACTGTGCTCCTATTTCACTGTGGCATTTCCATGCCTGACAGTATTTTGATTAAGAAATCCGCATCCAAAATAAGCACCCCACATTAAATGGATTAAAACTCATAGACCATGAAATGCCAACAGTAAATAGAAGTCATCCCCATCAGTAAATGTGGGTTTCTAGAGGGCTCTAACATGGATTGAATCACAACCTGAGGTTATTCAACATTGATCAAAATGACATTTCCACACATTTTTAACTGATGTCACAAAAATTAGCACAATTTAGCTCAGAGAGCTCTGCAGTCCAACAGCGCAGCTGGTTCCCAATGGGCTGGGCAGCTCTACAACACCAGATCTGCTGGGCAGATGTAAACAGAGGCTTTATATCTAAATTCAACTAATATTTCATTGGAGTATAAATTTTTATGGTTTTTATAGAAATTTTAAAAGACAAGAAGGAAGAGGAGAGGAGCAGCAACTCTTAATTGTTTATTAAAGTTGATGCTGGGCTCCTCAACCTATGGCAAAACAGAAGGAGCTACTCCCAAAATTCCAAGCACAGCCAAATCAAGACAAGTTGATAATACAAGTGGATACATTTGTCCTTCTCTCTCAGCATACAAAACATTTTAAGTGACACAAAGTCTTTCCTCTGAAGTCCTGGGAATCACTTGCCAGAACCCTGACTGGCCTCTTCTTCCAGTTTCTTCTCCCTGGTAACAAGTGACAGGATAAGAGGAAATGACCTCAGATTGCACCAGGGGAGTTTTAAATTCAATATTAGAAGAATTTTCTCCATGGAAAGGGTTGTCAAGTTGGAAGGGGTTGCCCAGGGAGCTGGTGGAGTCACCCTCCCTGAAAGTGTTAAAAAAATGCATGGATGTGGCATCTGAGGACATGGTTTAATGATGAACATGGTGGTGGTGCTGGGTTGATGGCTGGACTTGATCACCTTAAAGGCCTGCTCCAGTTTTAACTATTCCATGGTTCTATGATGCTCTGGCTAAGTGCAGGATTCCCATGAAGAAGGATTCCATCAGCATTTGCCCCATTTTCTTTGTTATTCAGCATACTTTTCCTGAATAGGAATTATCTTTCCTTCAAAAAGAAAATATTTTCTTTCAGCCTTCTGTTATTGATACCCAGCAGCAGCTTTCTCTCTCTGACTCTAATATTTCATGCCAGGTTTCAACTTGAACAAGTTATTATTTACTGGCCTGACTGTATGGTGTGCCTGAATGGAACTGAGATTTAGAACAGGCCAGTGAAGGTGCCAGCTTGAAAAATGCAGCATCTGGAAAGACAGAATTACAAAAAGCATCACTTCCAGGTGAGTACCAAGCTCTGTAGATGGAGACTGCATCCAACTCGTGGACCATCAGTATTGAAATGTTCAAGCATTCAACTAAAATCTCAGCTGCAGCAAAATACCTTCCTTAATTGAATAAGAAACTGTTGAAGGACAGTTCTTCCAAAAAACAAAACTTCTCTCTTACTGGAACTAAAGGCCACAAAGTATTTTCTGGTCAAAGGCTCTATTTCTGCTGAAGAGCTGCTCAAAACAATTTGACATTTTGACATTTTTCCATGTTCCTGTGATCCACATGCATAAAGTGACATGACTGCATCCTTTCAGTATCCTTTAAAATTTGACAGGTACTGTGAAAAACTTAAAGATTGTGTTTTGGTCTTACTTCACAATAGGCAATTTGGTGAAGGGAACAGGAGGTAGCTTCAAACCATCTGGAAGAGTGATGACTTCCATTGTCCCAGGGCATTTTGCCGTGTAGCTTTCCAAGCTCTGCGTGACATCTTTCTTTTCTAGAAAACAAAATTAAAAAAACAATTTCAAACTCACATTTAACTGAGACTATAGCCTTTTTTTTTTTTTTTTGTACAAAATAACTCAAATGGCATGCCAACTAATTCCTGCATTCAGCACTTGGAGTTATGTTCAGCCTCGACAGATGGATCAAATATAATTAAGTGACCTTAAGCAAAAGAGATTTCTCAGAATTTCTCAAGTGCCAGTCTATACCTATTTTTGTTAGGTTTTTTTATTGTCAAAATGCAATTTTTTACAATTCTGTCTATTAAACCTATATATCCAAACAAAACAATCGGCCTCATACATATTAAGGTTATTAATAACAGCATTGTATGGGAACAAGGACTGCTCTGAAGCATTAGATTAAATAATATCAAAGGCAATGAAGAGAAACAAATTACTTTTGATATTAACTTGTGTGGAAACTATCTAATCCTCAAAATAATTGTACTGTGTTATGCTACTAAATCATAATAACTGGTAAAATGATTTTCTTTGGTTTTGCTTAAAAATACAAGAACATTCAAATAAATATATATTATTTGAGTTATCTTCAAGAATGGACAATAATTGCATTTTAGTTTTATGCAGCAATTCTTTTCAACAATATGTAAAATTGTTTCTCTAGAAAAAAAAAAAGTCTATTTGGAAATATACAGCCTCAACACAAAATTGTATTTGATCTTAATGGTGCCTTCCAACCCAAACCTTCCCATGATTCTATGATTCCCTATTTCTCTGATGAAATTGAAGTCTGCAAAAAGAGAGAAGCCTGGGAGTGTTTGTTCAGAGGGGAGAATGAGGCAGCTGAAAAGACCTATATTGTTTGAAAGTGAATATTCACAGAGTGGTGGAAGGAACCTTAAAATGCAACCCCCCTGCCATGGGCAGAACACATTCCACTAGACCAAGCTGTTCCACGTGCTACCAATAAAAATAATTACTCAATATCGAAACTACATCTAGAAAATGAATAGAACATCAAAATACTCAATCATAAAACTAAATAGGAAAGGGGAGGGTGATAACAAGCAGTTACCAGTAGTGGTACTACCAAACAAGCCAGTTTAGACAAGTGTATGGCTTATGCAGCAAGGTTCTGGTAGCAAGGAGTGATTTTTGGGAGAAGGCACCAGGGTATCTCCATGACAGAGCCCATTCCAGACACCCCCAAAACAAACCTGCTGCTGCCCAAAGCTGGCCCAGTCACTTATTGCTGGTGGCACCTCTGTGAGAACATATTTAAGAAAGGGTAAAAAATGCTGCATAGCAGCTGTGAGAGGGAGGAGTGAGAAAAATGTGAGAGAAACATCCTGTAAACCATGCCAAAAACACCAAAACCTGCCCAAAACACCATCTTGGGCCTTGAAAAGCACAAACATCCAGCAAAGCTCATGCTGCCCACATCAATCCAGCTTAGTTTGTGAACACTACAGCCAGAGTACACACTCCTTCAAAGCAAATAAACATTGACTGCAATCCCCTTCACTATGGAATTAATGCTGCACAACTGACAAACTGCCTTGCTCCTGTCTGTGTTTCACTGAACAATCTCTCGAGCCATTCCCCACCTTTTAATTGCCTGTAGGAAATATTCCCAAAACCACATTAAATAGACATCCATATACACTCAGAGCACCACAGCACAGCCAGGAGTTGTAGTGGGTCAAGGCTGAGTATTACCACCAAAATTTCAGCTTATTTGCTATATTATGAGCAAGGGCACATAAAGTAAGCACAATCCACAGAGATGGAAATCTTCACAGCTACCAGGAATGATGAAGATAATACTACAGCATGTGCTTAATTGCGCTTGAAACCAAAGGTCTACCATTCCTGAGCACTGGCTTTCATTCCCTGGTGTGAAATATTGTCAGTTATTGTTCTCAAAGAAATCAGGCTGCCATTTGAAAGAAGAATTTGTTTACAGATTTTTGACTTGCGTGGTTATTTCACGGTGGCAGCTCCCAAGCAGACTTTCCATGAGAAAAAAGCCAAACCAAACCATTTTTCTCTGTTGATGTGGTGTGAAGCACAGCTTTAATCATGCTGCTGCCAGGCCAGCAGCTCAGTTCCTTTTTCCTAGCACCATATCTCAGCCAGGATGCTGAAGGAATCCACCTCAGCAGGACACGATGGGAGCTATTCACAATGCAAAAGAGCTGCCTGATCCTGCCCAAGAGCCACTTCTGAAAGCAAACACTGGAACCTCCTCCCTGGAGGAGAAGCTCAGCTCCCTGACCTCTGTGGCCCAGTGGTTGCCAAAACCTTCTGCAGCAATTGCAGCTCTGAATTCTCACAGTTTCTGACTGCCTGACATTGTGCTCTGACAGAACCTCCTGGGAGGAGCCATTGAACTCCTCAACCTCCCTCCTGACCCACAGCGGGGAGATTTCTGTGACTGCCATCACCAGCACTTGTCTTTTTGAAAAGAAGAGACAAAAACCAGCTGCTCTTGGAGGTCTTTACCCACCTGGTGCCTTCATGCTTGTACAGGTCAGCAGGAAGGCAATCACCACTTGATCCCTGACCTGTGAATTCACCTCAACAGCTTTAAAAGCCTGTCCTGCAGCTGGGAGCACTACTGGATACTCTTGTGTAGGTATTAGAGACTCATTTATTGAGTGAGGAGTGACAGCTTATTTTCTCATCTGGATTAACTATGTTCACTTTTTTTTTTCCCCTCAGTTTCTCTCCAGACTTACTGGAAGACCAGAATCACAGAATGGCTGTAACCAAATAAAGCTGAGCAAAGCCACTGTCAGCACTGACACTGGAGCGTATTCTGCTCACTTTGCTCAGAATAACCCCATAGCAGTTTCCCCATTTCATACCAAATTGGTTTTGACTGCTTCTGACAACCAAACATTTTCCAAGTCCACCCTCACTCTTAGAATTTCATTGCTTAACTACTTCACCTCAATATAATGAGCACTGGTTTTGTGTCCAAGCTGCTTCAAACCTTCTTCTAATCTGAGAACACAAAAAACTGAGAGCTTCAGATGCACAGTCAGAAACCATTAGTGATTGAAAGCTACTAAATGTGAAAAAGGCAAGACTTTCTGCTCAGTTCACAGTCATGTGGAGCAGTTTTTCACCATAATGGAGCCATTGAAAAACCAGACCAGGACAGGACAGAAGGTCAGCTATAGACTAACATTTTTAAGCACTTTAGTAACTGTGATTTAACAGTGTAACACAAACAGCAGTTCATGTCTCGGCAGATAACACAGAAAATTATAAGAACACAATTGCTGTAACTGTGCTCTTTAATATTTGAAGAAATTTAAAATAGCTGTACTCAGGTTTAGTCACTACCCATTGAACACTAAGGCAAAGAATAAAAGCTCAATATTTGTTCTTTGGCCACAACTGGTTGAAGTAGTGTTGATTAAGTCACAGTGTCCCCTGTAGAACAACCAATCTACAGCCAGGTGGAATAAAGGCAACATTTCCTGTGTGATCCATCAATCACACTGAAACAACTTCATTTCCTTATGGGGCTCACTAAAATATTGAAAACAAACAGCTCCACACTTTCTCACTCCAATTTTACCTCAGCGATAAGCCCAGAATCAGCATTTTAACAATCACCCTCATTGTCCAGGGTGCTTTGTGCTGCTGAGCTCTTTCCTTCTCCCTTGAAAACATCAAATAATGGTCACAAAGGAGAAGTCTGAGAGCTCCTGTCCTGAAGTAGTCCTGACTCAACTCTCTTAGGACAACATAAACATCTCCTCAATGAGTTAATAGTAATATATAACAAAATAGAAAAGTTAGTCTGATGACAGAAAAAAAAAAGAGAAAAAGCAGGTTTTGCACCCATAAACATGGATATGGCCTTCCAGTGCCTGAAGGGAATGTACAAGAAAAATGGAGAGAGACTTTTTACAAGAGCATGTAGTGACAGTACATGGGGAAATGGAGTCAGACTGACAGAGGGCAGGTTTACACTAGGTATTAGAAAAAAATATATTTTCTGAGGCCAGTGAGGCCCTGGCACAGGTTGCCCAGAGAAGCTGGGGCTGCCCCATCCGTGGAAATGTTCAAGGCCAGGATGGATGGGATTTGGAGCAACCTGGGATAGTGGAAGGTGTCCCTGCCCACAGCAGACATGATAACTTTAAGGTTGTTTCCAACTCAGACTATTCTGTGATTGTGATATTTCCCTCACGCACCCACACAAAACGAGAATTGCTTGGTGTGCCCTAGAGAAGAGAAATCCATGTCTGCTTCCAGGGGAATCTTCAGCCTCACTCTGCCATGAAGATGCAGAGAACTCTTTAAACTAAAGAATTTCAAAAAGGCCACAAAATACATTAGGACCGTCACAAAAACTGCAGTAGAAATTGGTAATTCACAGACAGCAGCCACTACACGCCTTTTACTCTGCAGTTAATCACAGATTTCTGGGGTGTGCAAAGCTCCTCAGCCCTTCAGGCAGTGTCTGAGCTCTGGTTTGGGCAGCTGCAGACAGTGAGCACCACATTTGTGTATTCAGGGCATCTCCCTTCCCCAGGCACAGCCAGAGGTGTGAGCAAAGCACCTCAGCAAGACCTGCAGGACCAAGGCACTCCTGCATCTCTGGGTTTGGGAGCCCAGCAGAACAGAGCAGCTCCTCTCAGCTGCAGGCAGCACCCCCTGCTTTCCCACCCCATTGACTCTCATTTGGATTGGGGGATGGCACTTCCTACAGTCTGAGTAACAAACAGCACCACAATATTTTTGTGAAAAATACATGGAGCAAGTAAACACAACTTCAAAGTGCTCAGAAATCTCATGCTCGAACAAGCTGCTTGGAAAGCAACACAGGATCCCTGGGTGTTCAACCCCCTATTGTCTACTGCAATAAATGTGTGTGCTCCCCACAGACCCCAAAGTTGTTCCTAGGAGAAGGGCACTGGCAGTCAGCAGAGTATGCATCCCATTTCCTTAAGAAACCATGCCACATAAATCTTTAAATAAAAACAGCAGAGACTGATAAAATTCACTGTTTGACATAAAAAGAGCAGAAACCAGCAGAAGAAAATAATTAATCTATGATACCAGAGAGTTAGACCTGCTTTCATGAACAGAGCATCATGAACTGTATCAGAGATTGACTCCATCCACACAAAAGATTCATTTATTTGCTGTGTAATAGCTCATCTTTGGAAAATAAGTTCTCAATTTACTACTCACTTTGCAGGAAGGGGGAAGAAAAGAAAATTAAAAATAGCTGACTTCTAGAAGCAAAATGTTTTCTGCTACTTAAAAGACTGACCTAGAAATAAACAATGGGAAGAGACTGACTAAACACATCACAATCTTCCTTTTGAGGTTTTTAATAATTGTATAAAATGTGTACACATGAAGTACCAGTCAGATTGCACAAAAATGCTTCTAGTTAAAACCTCATTTTAAAAATTGACATAGCTGAAGACAGAGTTCCTAAAAACGCCATTAAAATTTCAGTGTCTGGTTCTCCAACAAACCTCAGAACTTCAGATGTCTGCATACTTCCAACACCAAAAAAATATATTTTGTACACACAAAATCAGTATATAAAAACTGAAATTAATACTAATTTTTTTCATGCTAAGGAATACCAGGAGTCCTATCTTTACAGAAAGCAGAGTAAATTAGGCATAGGTAACTTTTATAATGATATATGAAGTTAAGGTCTGCTGCAAAGCTGCTTCTGGGCAAGGTAGGTTTTGTAAATATTCACAGATACAGTGCTGCAAGTGTCAAACACATCTGATTCTGGATGTTTTGTGGAAGAAGCAGACAGAGCATGGAAAGGATAACACATTGATTTGGATTTTTTTATGCAATGTCACAGGAATTTGGCCAGAAAGGTTTATCAGGATTCAAAATTTCAATGCCTCCACTGGTGATCCAAACTTGCTTCAGAAAAGGATGGTTTAAGTGTTGAAAAAACTGGGAAACTGTCTGAAAACTTAAAATGAAAAAATGTCAGCTCTCTCTGCTAATACAGACTTGAGTTATCCCATCCCTCATCTCTTCAGCATCAATCCTGCCCCACTCATCTTTTCTTGGCACATCCAGTCACACTCAATGGACATCATATGGGGAGTTCACTAAGGTACACGGATAATCCATTTTTAAACATGGATATTTCTTTTTCCATATAAAGTGCCAATTTCAACAGCAGCCTTGACTCCAGTGCTTTAATTTGAATTCAGGCTGAGAGAGTAATATTGAGTCTGTTAAATGTCACATGAAATATATTTGAATTTTAGGAATATAGCACCTCCTAAAATAGCTTCCTTTGGTACAAAAAAAATTGGCACTTAATAATGAAGCACAAATTCTTCATGTCTTCATCTTGCCAATTAAAGTAGATCTTTCCCAAAGGAAATGTTGGGGTTTTTTTTTACTAAAAACCTTGTAAAGTCCCTCCATTTGCACACCTGTATTATCTTTTCCCTCAGTTAATTGAGGGAAATCACACTGCTTCAAGATCCGAGGTACCTACGTGACAATGGCAATTTTGGGCTAAAGCTCAAAGACTTCATTTTGCTCATGAGTGACCTTAAAAAAATTAATTGAAAATTTCTGTCATAAAAAGCACTATTTTACTGTAACAATTTATCTGCTGATCATAGCTTAAACAATTAATTTGCTGATCATAGTTTAAGAATTTGGCTGTGGCACTGGCTGGAGTTTTTGCCTGTACCTCACTGACACACAAGTCTAAGCAAAAGCAAATCATCTGTGAGACTTTCAGGCTGGTCTGAAATGCTAAATATTTGATTCATACAACATTATTTTTGTCATATAACATATGACTTAAAAAATCATTGTGTTTCATGTTTAGTGCTATGCAAATGAATTTGCATCTTTTATTCCTGTTACTATTTTACTCCATTTCATTTATTTTTTCCACTTCAAAAAACGTCTAAGTCTAAAAGACACATAATTCAGGAAAATAAATTACACCTTCTTAATAAGGCAGTTTGAGCAAAGTTATTAAATAAGTTGGCTTGTCTCTTGTTACAAAACACAAATTCCAGGGAGACATTCTAAAAGTGGGGAGTTAAAAAAAGCAGGAAGAAGTGTAGCAGGAACACAATAGTGCTTTAGTTTGATAGCACAGATTTGATGAAAATCAGCAGAACTCACAGTACCATGATGAATAAGATTTAAGTGGCTTCTAAGGAGTCTCCTCCTGCTTCACATACAATCTCCCAAGTCTTTTATTCCAACCCATCAGAAAGCATTTCCAGTCAGGCTTTTTTAATATATTTGTTCTTACACCACGTTGTGCCGCTGCTATACATCAAACACACAAGGTGGCAAGTCTGTTTAATTACATTTTATACATATATATATACACAAACACCTATTTATATATAAATACCCAGGCAAGATATGGCACTAGTCTGAAGCTGTGAAATATTTCAAAGTAATGGCTAAGAACTACCCAGGCTGCTATAAACATTCCCTGGTAATTATATTGTAGACTTCCATCTTCATCCTGAAATCAGTTAATTTGAATATTCTAAGACCAACCAAAGTAACTCCCTTTTGAAAGGTTTATTGGTTGGACAATATCAATTTGCTGGTACTTTGTCAGCTAAAATACAACACAGTGCATTAAAACCAGTTCATCAGTGTCAGTTAAGTAAACTTTACTCCAACTCTGAAGTTTACATCAAGTTTTAATTTGCCTTAAATTCTCTATTCAGTCTGATTAAAGCATCATTCTTTCTAGCCCTTGCAGTCAGTAACATTTACCTTTCTAAAAATGAATTTACACACTACAGATCACTAGGAGAAATGCTGCCCTAATTTAAATGCAATTCGAAGCATTTTAAGCATTGCAGCACAAAAGAGAAGCTACAGAGCAAAGCAGTTGGTGCCTTCATGACACAGCTTTGGGGGATTACCTGGGACAGCATCAGCCGGTTCTCAAAGAGCAGAATTCCAACACAGGATCTCTTATTCTCCACTCTCAACTAACATTATCACAATCAAATCTACTCTAGAAATTCTTCTAAATAACCTTGGCTTGGCAGAAAATTCTGATATTGTCACTTTTGCCAGTTTCCTAATAGCTTACATCTGTTTTGACAACTGCTGCTTTGGGCTGGGGTAGAGTTAATTTTCTTCACAGTAGCTGGGCTGGGGCTGTGTTTTGGGATTTGTGCTGAAAACAGTGTGGATAAAACAGGGATGATGTGGTTATTGCTGAGCACATGACTGGGAACCTCTTTCCTCAACACCCTAAACTCATTCAGTTATTGTTTCTATCTCCTCTAATCATTAATGAACCAATGTACCAGTAGATGTTGTTTTAGGTTTTTGATTTTTTTTTTAATTCAGGAATACTGTATCAACTAAATCACATTCATTTAAATGTTCTATCATTCTTTGAAAAAAAACCCAAAACCTGCTTCAAACATGTTCCAACCTCTTCCTATTAAACCACAATTACCCACACACCTACTGTTATTTACTAGAGCTTCTTTTAATGCACCCAGTACTGAGGCCAAATTTATTGAACTCCAGAGGGGTTCAAAGGATGGAATTTGCTTTACCTCATTTCAAGAGAAGCATCCATGATCAGGGTCACTTAATCAGTACTGAGACAGTCACAGATGTGTAAGGGGAGTGATGAATCTTGTAAAAAAGTATCACTGGTGTGGCCAGGGTCACTAGGAAGACTATGACATAGATATATCAGTTGGAAGAACTTCCATCCCTCTTGAACTCTTGCAAAAATACAGCAATGCACTTGCCATTTGTAATTTTAAAGTGAGGATAAAAACACTTTAAGAAATTAACTGCAACTGTAGTTCAGCTGTTTAAAATTAAAATGCTTTTAGCGCCTTTGAACCTTATCCAGTACCTGAAATTTATTACTGTTCATTTTACAGTTCAGATCACTCCCTACCATAAACCACTTCTAATTACATTTCAAAATAATTTCACAGATTTATTCTCTGTAGAGGAAGGACCAGCCTTGGAATATTCTTTCCTAAACATAAAAACCTTGATCCAAATGTTCTGATACAGCTCAATCTTCCCTAAGTATCTCTTTCCATACCTCAGTTATCTTTCAGTTCTGGCAGGCTTCTTACTTCTGTGTAAAGTTATTATTTTTCATGAGTTGAGCAAATCACACCTCAAAATCTTTTCAGGGCTTATGGCTTTATTTGTAATATTTTTAATCTCGTTTCCTCTAACCTAAATACAAAGAACAGGATAAAAAAAGGGAAGAGCAGCAGAATAGGGAGGAGAAATGGCAGAGGAGAGGGAGAAATGGTGAGCAACCAGCTCAAACTGAAATGAGCTGAAACTCTCAACAACTCTGGCTTTGAAAACATGGGGAAATCAGAAAGTCACAGCAAGACATGAACAAGAGAACAGGAGGCAGTGAGGTGAGCAGAGTCACAAGCTGCAGTCCCTCAAAAAAAGATACCATTTTTAATCATTCCATGCCCAAAAGTTATTTATAGGCTCACAGGTTATTCTTATCCCCTGTTCCAGTGAAATCCATTTAGCCCAATCTCTATGGGGAAGCATAACCCACCAAGTGCCTGTGCAGCTTCACTTCATCTTTCCAGGTTTGGATGGAAATTCAGGACAATGTTACAATTTTAAGTAAAGATCCTCAGAAACTGTCTGGTCCTTACTGTTGCTTGGCAGGAGGGCTACAAAGGGTTAAAGTCATTTCCACATTCACTTGTGGCCCAGCTGTCAATTTTCAGGAGCCCAGTTTAATATTCTTCCTTATCTTCCATACTTCTACATAGCAATTTGAAATTTAAATGACACCGAGGGAAAGCATATGCAATCTGTTCTATAAATAAAAATGTCTAAAATACTGCATAATTTCCTCTTTCCAACTGCAAGATGGAAAGACATATTTTAAGAGCTGTAAGACACCACGTCTGACATCATCAAATTACACTCAGTCCAGGCTTAACCATAATTTCTGAAGATAAACAAGATTTGGGGTTTCTTTCTTAGACCAAGCTCGTCACTACTTTGCAAAAGGCACAACCTCACCCTGGCAGCTGACATCTCACCCTTCACCTGAGCACAGCAGGCTTGAAAGGAAAAGGTTCTGGAAGTGCTCTCAGGTTAATGGTGTGAAGTCCCTCAGCTACCAAGAAGTCCAAACTGTCAAGGTATCAAGGTGGCCTGCCCAGCCAACACTGACAAGTCCATCCCACCTCATCTACAGGATGAGGGGAACTGAAACAGCATTCAGCAAAAACTGGGGCAGAAATTCTTCATTAGTTACAATGATCTCAGTACAGGCTAGGAATAAATGCTTTTTATCCAATGATTTCAGAAACAACCACACAGAGGAAGGATGGAAAGCACACCAGGATATTCTGGGAAGTTCTCTCCATCACCTACTGTCAGCTCAAGAATAAAGACATCCAAACCCCTGGTCAACAGATGAAAAATTACTTGTGCATGTTTAATGCAGAATCATCATAGAGTCAGTAGTTTAATTCATTAAGTACATGACAGAGCAATTGAGAGCTCAGATGAGAAGGCTGTCACCACACCAGAAAACTGGAAAGAACTCAAGTGCAGCAACAATAACCACAAGACAGGAAGATCTTGGCAAGTCTACACTAAGAAGTACTGAAAAATGCACATTATTTCCTAAACAACAAAACAGACAAACCTTGAGGATCTTTAAGGAACTAGCCCACAAAATTGAATAATTCTAGTTTTCACTAACCATGCATAGCATGGGATGAAAAAGGTCATCTCAGCACATTGAGATTCACAGAATTCACAGAATGACCGGGTTGGAAGAGACCTTCAAGATCATCAAGTCCAACCCATGCCCTAACACCTCAACTAGACCATGGCACCAAGTGCCACATCCAGGCTTTTCTTAGCACATCCAGGGATGATGACTCCAGCACCTCCCTGGGCAGACCATTCCAGTACTTTATCACTCTTTCTGTAAAAAA
>PYHW01010796.1:786024-816472 GCA_013186435.1 Turdus rufiventris | reverse complement strand
GAAAGAGACCAACCCCACCTGAGCACAGCCACCTTTCAGGGAGCTGCAGAGAGTGATGAGGTCACCCTGAGTCTCCTTTTCTCCAGGTTGAACACCCCCAGCTCCCTCAGCCCTTCCTCACAGGGTTTGTGTTCCCAGCCCCTCACCAGATCCTTGCCACCAGAGGCAAACAGCAGGAATCCTGAAATCCTGCTGGATGTCTGAAAGAACATGAGCTTGCAGGGGTGAGGACAGTTCTGATCTGCTCAAGCTGAAGAAAGTTTTGCCTTGATCCACAAATGCAGGAAGGAATTAGGTTCTGAACATATCCAAAAAGATTAGAACATGAACAAGATTAAATGTTGGGATCCAAAGCAATAACTTTGTAGAAGAGAAAAGGAGAAAATGTGAAAGTAGGAGAATGCCAAGAATGATGAGGAGAAGCACAGGAAAGGGGTTACCCCCACATGGCTCCAGCTCAGGCTCACAGGGTACCATGGGGAGATTTCCTGGGGGCTTTCCCCAGGATCCCTCCCCCAGCCAGGCAGCAGCACCAGCAGGGTGGAGCAGCCTCGTAGGAGCAGCCAGGACAGCAAGGACAGCAAAGATTCCAGCACTTTGTAGACCTCACAGATTTTTTACCAGGCTGGGCATTTGCTTAGAGAGGGTTTTGTGAGTGGCAGCCTCATGCCCACCTCACAGCAACAGCACATCATGGGTGAACTTCATCCCTGCTCCCCTAAAATCCACTGGCTGCTCCTTGGTATCCAGGCCAAGTTCACCTGATTTAC
Organism: Turdus rufiventris; assembly: GCA_013186435.1. NCBI lineage: Eukaryota > Metazoa > Chordata > Aves > Passeriformes > Turdidae > Turdus > Turdus rufiventris. The sequence continues at coordinate 815,702 of PYHW01010796.1, read as the reverse complement.
CCAAAGTCCATTTCTCCCTTCCCTAACCTGTCAACTACAAGGTCTTCCAATGATCTTCAAACAGGGTGCCTCATTTTCTAAAAGAAAGCAGGTCAAAGCTTTCACTATCAGACCTCAAATCTTCCAAGAGGCAATGAAGAAACATTCCCAACTTTGTACTCGTTCACCACAGGACTGCCTGCTGAGTGGACAGTCACATTTCCTTAGCCGCTGTTTCCAAATAGTTCTGTGTTTAATGAGGCCCCAAGAGATGAGCCAACTCAGAATTATTTGCACTCAATGCAAGTCACAGCCCTTTAAAGAGGGATGAATATTATCAGTGAAGAGCCACAGTCAAATAATGGTGTTTTTTTCAAAATATCTGACATTACTCAATTCTAATTCACTGAGCTGTACATAGTTTTGTTTCAAAAAGCATTATGCAAAAGATAGGTTCAATTCCAAGCAGCTTTGCAACTGCACATTTTAATTCTTATTTAAAGAAAGTGATTCTTAAGGGCTTGTTACCATTAAAACATAATAGCTTGAGATTAGAGGTTTTACACAGAATTTAGTACCTCTTTTTGCTTAGCAGAAGACTGCATTTTACATATTTATGTAACTAAATAGCTTAATTTTAAATCAAACTTTTAGCTTCCATGTTGTTAAAATAGTGACTGACATCTCCCATTTACTTGATGATACTCTTTATTTAGATTTGCCAGGCATGGTTGGAGATTCAAGTAAATTCAAGTAAACACAGACAAGCTGTATTTTAAAATGTGTCATTCAATTGAAACATTAAATTTTGTTTTAAACACAAACCCCCCCAGTTTTGACTATGCATTTGTGTTCCATTAATAGAAGCAAGAGTTTCTGCTTAATAGATCTAGATTTCATTGGAACAAATGAATCTCATCAGCTGAATTTCTACTTTCTGAACTTCAACTGAACTAGCAAATGAACAATTAAATTTAAAAACTAGAAAATGTTCCTTTTCTGTGTCTAGTGGCTGTTAATCCTGCAAGGAAAAGAGTTAGAAGGTCAAGTTCCAGAGCCAATTGTTTAGCTGACAACTTCCCGTCAGCTTAAGAGTTTTCACTTCTATTTATTATAATTTTAAAAATGATCTGCAAGCTACTCAAACTTTAAATACAAGAACAGGATTTAGCAGATTATCAGTAACAAGTTTTAAAAATATGAAGTTTATTTAGGAAAGAACATCCAAGTGAAAACTGACTTTTCAAAAGAGTGCGTTTTCCTCCGCCCTTAGTAACTGGTGACTTTCTATGCAGCATAGAAAAATAGCAAAATCCGAGCACTCTTGAACTCCAACACCACTGCATCATTTCTGTTCTCTAATTAAACCTTAAACTGATGAACAAAACCTGGACAATTCAGTCACGTGACATCAGAGAAGAACACTGATGACACCTTTTTACCAGTTCATAAGGGAACAGGTCACAGTAAGCCAGTAACCTAACCCTCCTCTTTCAATTGTCTTGCTTTTGTCCTTTACTACAACTCAAGACTGAAGGAGATTTGTTGGTTATTTTTTTTTCCTAATATTCCAATATTTTTAGAAGAACTATACATATACATATACAAGTAATTTTCTATGGTAAATGCACAACATCAGGTTGGACTTGATCTTGGAGACCTTTTGCAACCTTAATGATTCTATGGTGACACAATATAATCTCTGAAGAGTTACCAAGAAGATTACAGGCCAGAAATACATTTCTGGCACTGTCATCAACACTTTTTCTCCTTTGGAACATCACTCAACATGTCTGAGCAAGAGCTTATCAATACAAGGCAAAATCAACAGCAATGTTCTATTTTGCACGTGCTCAGGAGAGAAGAAAATAAATTCAACTGTTTTTCAAACACATGGGAGAATATTTAGTTTGATCTTTTCAAAGGCACTAAACATCACAGTCATCCCAGGCCTTACGAAACTGGAAGCTTTACTCAGACATACAATGTCTGAAGGCAAAGAACACAGAAGTTTCTTGTCTTTAAGAGCTCAAACCTTTTTAGAATTAGGGATTAACAGTATCACATGTGGAAATGCAGAGTGGAAGAGTTTAAAACCTTGTCTTCAGCACAACTTTCCATATGTATATCAACAAAGCTTCAGTGTAAGTCCTGGAAAATCCAAGGATCTTTTACACCAGATCTAGAGGCAGAAATTTATTCCATTTCATCAGTTCCTCTCTTTCCTCCAGCACTGATTTGAGCCACTAAACAGAGGGAATAAAGCAGGCAAATACCTAAAGTTTGCCAACAAAGTTCTTTGCTGCAGGTGTCACTAAGGGGAGACATTTGGCCATAACTGAAGGAGAAAAGGAAAAAAAACCCAACCTGTACTTTTTAACCTCCATCCTCTTTGTTGTAAACAAAGGAATAATGGCAAAAAATGCATTTTTTACCTAACTTACTGAGAAGCAAAACCACATTTTAAAATTTTTCTTCATTAAGATAATTTGACTCATTAAGCTGGTGATAAGTAAGTCACTATTTTTTCCTAAGAAACGTAATACAAAATAACAGTTGTCACTTTTGGCTTTTCCAGGTCTGTAAATGTCTGTATTCTGTAAATGTCGCATGGTCCTACCACACAGTTTATTGCATTGCCAAGCTTTGACAAATTAAACCCTGTAAAAATTTATTGCTGAATTAAAAAAAAAAAGAAACTAGAAATGTAGAGGAACTTAAGACCACTGTCCCAGTTAAACACTGTTTAACTCAGGTCCATCACATTCAGTTAGAAACACAGAATGGTTTGGGCTGGAAAAGACCTTAAAGAGCATTGAATTTCAACTCTGTTGACTAACTACCATCAAGAACCCACTCAGGGTTACACACAATTCCCCAACTTCCATGTTCTCCTTCTCAAATTAATTGTATTTCAAAACAGAGTCACATTATTTGACTGTGGGTCAGAAGAAAGTGCAAATATCCACTTCTTTAAGAAGTCCTACCTTGGTCAGAAAGGAAATCCAGCATGGTCTGGAGCAGGAAGGAGAGATGTCTGACACACAGGGCGGGATTGCCCATCCTCCTGGAAGCATAGACGAGCTCGTGGAGCAAACGCATCTGAACTGCAGCCCATCCCCTGTGAGTTCCTGCAAAAAAAGCAGGTATTTCATGGATTGTAAAGTTGGAAGTCATCACAAACACATTGATTTTGGTTTTCTTCATATGCTAAGCAGTAATTTTATGGCACTTATACTAATCGACCAATGGTTGTTACAAAATCCAAGTCTTGTACTCAACACAAAAAACAGGATTGTTGTATTTGCTTGAATACCTAAACATGAACTCAAGTTTTGTTTTATATGTTTGTCTATGGACTAATAAATGTACAATTAAAATTCTGAAAACAAAGCTAACACATCCTGAAAACCAAAAGTATACACAAAACCTTTATATTTTTATGGGTTTTTTTCAATTCTTTGGACAGTGAACATGAGATTTCCTACAGAAATTGAAATCATAGAATCACAGAATGGATTGGAAAGGACATTAAAGATTATCTATTTCCAACTCCCTACCATAGGTAAGGACACCTTCCCTTAGAACAGGCTGCTTAAAGCCCCATCCAACCTGGCCTTGGACACTGCCAGGAATGGGGCAGCCACAGCTTCTCTGGGCACCCTGTGCCAGGGCCTCACCATCCTCACAGTAAAGAATTTCTTCTTAATATCCAATTTAAACCTACTCTTTCAGTTTGAAGCCATTCTCCTTGTCCTGTCACTCCATGCCCTCACAAAAAAATAACAAAAAAAAATGCTGGTAATTCTTAACTCTCTTTAAAGATCAAGCAAGAGATATTTTCTCTAAACACTTTCCTGGCCAACAAAAGCAATAAAACTTTAGAACACCAGGCAGATAACCTGATTTTTCAGTCTTTAAGTTTCAGACTGTGAATTATTTCATATTTGCAGAGTATCTGTGGAAAGAATAAATAGATCATCATAACATAACCTTCTTCCCAGAACCATAACATGCAACACTCTTCATGAAGCTTAACCTGCTTTTAGTAGTAAGCAACAGCAATAATTTTTAAATAACAGATATTTCAAGACATGCAATACTTCATAAACTTCAACAGCCTTCCTTGTAATATCACCCATCAGCATTTGGCACTGTTTTAGGAATATTTACTGCAACCAAACCTTGAGAGTTTATATTTTGAGAGTCTCATTATTTTTCATGTGTGAAATGTCATTTCTATCTTAGAGTTTGCAGTGATCTTTCCATATGTCTCTGAAAGAGCCATTTCAGGGATAAGAAATGAGACAACACACTTAAATGCAACATGAAGGTAAGGTAAAACGAAAGATAAACACCAATCATGTCCTTTCTTTCCTTTTTTAATTGTAATTTCTTACAAAACTTCCACAACTTCTTCTCCCAACACAGTCCCATCCCAGGCCACAGCATATTTTTCCCAGCACATTCCCTCTTCCTAGATTCTTAGCATCTTTCCACCCAGTCCACTTGGCATTTGCTACCTCCTGTCACATATAATTTGACTGCCAAATCACAACAGTTTTAAAAACCCCAACACTAACCATCCACAAATACAGCTCAGCCCATCACTTCTGCTCCCCTCCTGCAGCTACAACATTTAGAGAATGGTCTCCAAACTGCTGCTGGAGAACACAATGCAAGGTTTTGGAAAGGTATACTCAAAAGGAGCTGCCAAGCAGCATTTTAGCTGTCTCTGATCTCACTTTTGGGAAAAAGTTACACATTTGATCCTATTAATTATATGTATCTATGTGTGCCTATATACAAAATTATGTAAAAGGATTTTTAATCTTTCTTCATAAAATCAAACAGTTACAAAACCAAAAGAAATACAATTTCTGATGGAACAGCTGAAGGCACTTTAATTGAAAAAATAAACCAGAATAATATATGACCTTTTTATGTACTGAGAAGCATATTGTCAAAAAAAAGACTTTTTGAAAAACATAAGAAATTCATTTTCATAAAAAACACATAATTACTTCCTGCAAACAGGGAACCACAGAAACACATCCAGCACTGGCTTGCAGAAATCTGAAATTATTGGAACAACACTAAGAAAAAGTGAAGGCGCAGTGTTAAACAACTGCTTCATCTCCTGCAATTAGTCTCAGATTAGCAAACAATTTAGGTCCAGTATGAAATCTCTCAAGGAAATTATTATGGAAAGCCAGTTAAGTGTGGTAACCCACACTGACCTTTGCTGAAGTCCTGAGGGTCCAGGGAGAGGCTGTAGCCAGGCAGAGTCTCCAGCAGCAGTTTGTAGCAGGCTCTCCAGCCGGGCTCGGGGATGCTGGGCGCCGCGCACTGCATGGCCGCGATGCGCTTGAAAAACGCCGATTTGCGGTGGAAACCGATGCGCTCGTACAGCTCCGACAGGATGCTGTAACGCTGGATCTTCTCCTCTTCTGAGAGCTGCAGTGGGAAGGGGAAAAGAGGACAGGACTGGTTTTTATCAAAGATTTAAAGCGCTGAGTTTTAAAAAACAAGCAGGAGGAAAACCACAGTAGCAGACATTGGCGCCACAGAAGGCCGGCGATTTGCACGCAGCCAGGCATGACAGCTTCTGCAGCCAGGAAAACTTCAGCTTGGTTCAACTGCTAACAAAAACTGCAAAGATGAAGTTCTGCAGCTTCAACTTTATTTGTCAGTGGTACTAACAAGTAAACAGTCAAAGCAGCCAGTAACAGCTAAACAGCTCCACATTGTATGGAAGATACTCAACATGATAGGAGTGCAAAAATACACCACTTCCAAGATTTATTGATTCACTAAGATTTTCATCTCTTGAAGATTAAATCTAATCTTGAAATCTCAGGCTATGAAAGCAAGAAACTACTGTCTTCATTTTTATGTCTCTAATCTCGTAAACCACAAATTTGTCATTCCATGAAATCATACTGTGATTTATACACTGTGAGATTGAATCACAGAATCATAAAATGGTTTGGGTTGGAAGGGACCTTAAACATCATCTTGTTCCAACTTCCTGCCATGGGCAGGAATGTCTTTTTCTAGACCAAGTGGTTCCAAGCCCAATCCAACCTGACCTAGAACACTCCCAGGCATGGGGCATCCACAGCTCCTCTGGCAAACCTGTGCCAGGGCCTCACCACTGCCCAGCACAAAGCAAGTTTTGGAGGGCAGCAGTGAGTTCAATGGGAGCTTTTCTCAACAAAGTAAAAAATAATGTTAAAGCAGCAAAATGTCATAGAAAGACACACGCCCAGATTTCTTCACTGAGTCAGTATTGGAACAGCCTACCCAAGGACATGGTGGAGTCACCATCCCTGAAAGGCTTTAAAAGATGAGTAGATGTGGCACTTTGGGAAATGGTTTAGTGTTGAGCTTGGCAGTACTGAGTTAATGGCTGGTCTTGAGGTCTATTCCAACCTAAACAATTTTATGATGTATTTGCACACTGCCAACAAGTGAGGTGGAATTCAGTTAAAGTCCCATTAGGCTTGGAGTTAAAACCAACTTGATAAGGAGCTACCACCATGTGCTTCTTTAACTTATCAGTATATTGGCCTAAGTCCCGGGTAACTTCATTCTTTTTGCCTCTGGCCTGAATGATAATCTTGCTTTGGAGTCAGCCAGCCACAAAGAAACTGCCACAGAAACTCTGGATGATTCCTACTCTGTGTCCCAGGAACCAGCAGTGCAGACCAATGCTGACACCTAGTGCACAGGACCTGGCACAATCAAAAGCAATAAAATGTACTTTAAATTACTCTAAAGCTGCCAGCACGCTTTGCAAAGGCATTTCAAGTGACAAACTTCTCCTAAAAATAACCCTAAAGGACAGAAACAGCAACTCATTCTTCAAAACTGGAAGTATCAATCAGTGTGTTTAACTTCAGACATTCAAAGGCCTAGACAGTCAAGGGAAGCTGCTCACCACACTGGTTGGTTTTTACAGAAATGATTATGTCTTGTAAGCAGAACTTCAAAATATCCTTTAGCCACTTAAATCCTGATATAATTACAAAAAGCAGTCTGTTCTCAAAAGTCACTTCTAATTTTGGACATAGGGATATAAGACTCAAAGAGGAGTTATCAGAGGGCACCACGACCTTATCTGACAGTTCCAATCTTTGTACTTCAGGATATGAAGAAACACACAGAGTAGCAAAGCATTTTGGAAAGTTTTGGACAATTTTTGAAGCTGAAGTTGCTATTTTTTTCAGAACTGGTAACAGAGACACTGCCCAAGTACTGCCCATCCCTCAGAAAGACCAAGCCCTGTATCAAGAGTTGTGAGAAAAAGTAATTGCACCAGGGTGAAAACTTTCAGAAACCAATGCAGTTGGACAAAACACAAAACAGAAACACAAAAAAAATTTGGAGAAGTAATTCCCAAAATTACTCAAAAGTTCCCAAAAGCACTCACTCAGAAAGAACACAAGCTGAAGTTACCTATTCATGCCATTTTTAACAGGTTAGAACAATAACAACTATGGCAGCAAAGTTGAAAAGGGCACAAGCACATGATAAAACAAAGCTTTAAAAAAATCTGTCAAAAGCTATTTCTTAAATACAAATACTGACAATGTTCACTAAATTCTTTAAGATGATAAACTAAATTCTTTTAGATGATAAAAGACAGTGGCATGGTATTTAGGTAGACAGGAGCATTCACTAATAATTGGAACAACTATGAAAGACACAGCAGATTCCCAGAAAGTTTTATTTTCATCATATCTAAGTTTTTACCACTGTTACATAACTCGTTGCTTAATGGTTGTTCCCAAAGTTACTCAAATATTTTCCTCAGCTGCAGAAAACGTTTTTTTTTTATCATCACCACAAAGACAGCAAAATTGCATTTTCCTGAGCACAAACAGTTATGTGTTACCATCCAGGAATTTAAAAGAAGAAAACAGGAGGAAAAAACCCACACAGATACTCCAAGTAATTAATTCTGGGAAGATGGCAGCAGGCATTCTGCAGGCCATGGGTGTAGCATCTACAAACATCTTTCATGAATTTATGAAAGTTTAATGCCTGTAAAGTGGCTGCAAAGCAGCCACCACCTGAAGCCCAGCATCATTTCCACCTGATTAATTTTTATTTAACTGCCCTACCAGACAAAGCTACAACTGCAACTGAAAAGGCAGTAGGTACTATCCAGGTAATAGAGCCAGTTTTTTTCTCAGGCTTGTTTCAAGCCAGGCTTTCAAAGAATGCAGCTTTTTATTTGTTTTTTAATTATTCCTTACTACATTAAAATTTTATAATCTCACTTTCTCTGTAATTATATTTTACAATTTATTCCTCATAACTGGATAGAAAGTTAAGTCTTATTACCCTGCAGCTCATCATAAAATACCAATTACATTATATTACTAGACTGAGTATGAAATTGAATTTATGGATAGGAACTTGTTTATAAGTCTTACACTTTAACCTGTGAGGTGTTTTTCTGCTGCAGAATATTGTTTGTGCTGATGTTCTATTTACCTACAAATGAAAAGTACTTCCTACATTTTATTCCCTCAGCCATCACAGATGACTCCTCCCCTGAGTTAGTCCAAATTATAAATACAACTCTTATTTGTTTCCATGCTTTATACAGCAAATCTTAAAAAGCTGTAAATACAATTCCCAGCCAAAAAACGTGAAAGCTGCAATATCAGTGGTGTCGGTGAAAACAGGGGGATTCTCTTAATGGCAGTAATTGCTTCCAGAAAAAGAAACAACAATATTGGAGTTTGCAGGCAACAAGAATACCACCACCAGAACAAGAGGATGGATGAACAACAAAGGGTGAAGAACTGCCAGCAAAAAAAACAGGTTACAGAATTAAAGAGAAGGATTATGGCAATTAAGACACTCTATTACAAGACTGATTATTTTTAAAACAGCTTATCAATTCATTATTGTCTCATTTATGCTTTGTCAGAAAATTGATCCAGAGAAAGGATTCTTTGCAAATTAAAATATTTAACCTGCCTCATAAATCTGCTGTCCCTTCCTGGGCCTAATAAGGTCAATGGTGATGGCTTAAACTGCTCATCTTAACAAGATGTAATGAGCAAAAACCAAAAATCAGTAAGAAACCTAACAGCTTTTTATTAGTCCTTCAACCACAGCAATCCCTCTGTGAGCAGTGACACCAAGCTTGAGACACTGCTCAAGTGTTAATGTTGTTTTGTGGTGATACTGAGCACTTTCCAAACACTGATTTCCCCCCTGAATTCCTTTCTGATTTGGCTTAATTAAGACTTTGCACTACACAACAAAAATTCATTTGATTAAGAGCACTAATCAGACCCTTCAGCTCACTCTGCAGCAGGCCATTCCTGATTTGCTCAGTTCCACTGAATGAGATGCAATCAAGAAAAAAATTTAAATCCACTGCAGAACAGTCCCAGGCAGCTGTTTTTCCCTAGTACAGCATCACAAGAGAACAATAATGGGACTTTTTTTACCTTCACAAGGGAGAAGAAGCAACAGAGTTTGATCTCAAACTAAGTCCTCATGTTTTTAGATGAACTCTCAATACCTTGTAATCCAGAATCACAGATGTGAAAATCCCCAGAAATCAAGCTCTTGTCAAAAGGAAGGCACTGGTACAGAAAATAAACTGGAGTCTCCTGAATCTAAGTAACTTTCGGTAAATTCTGTCAAATCACAAGACAAAAATAACTGGACTTTCCAACTGACCTGCCGAAGGTTGATGTAAACTGCATTTTGCAGAAACTCAGAGGCTTCCATGCTCCTCTTCTGCATTGCCAGGACTCTCACAGCCTTCACACAAGCTTCCAGTTCGATCACACCAGCGTTCTTGTACTTGGAGAGGGAGAAAATTAAAATAATATTGAAGTATTGCACCTGTTAGATTTTATAAGCATTTCTGCTCAGCACATAAATCAGCTGTCACATCCTCCAAACCCAGCAATTCCTTAATGCTAATGACTACACTGTTAAATTATCAACATATGCCGAAGTGAAAATTAAGGTGTCATCTAAAATATTATTATGCAAAACAGCCATTTTCAGCCTCTTCACTCACTGCTCTCATTTTGAGACAGAGCACAGCTTCAGTCTGAGAGTTCAGATGAGGAGAAAAGCTGGGAATATTGGATCCATTTGGGATAAACATGTAAATGGTTGGTTGTGGGTGCTGCATCTGCAAATAAATTCTACTTTTACAATGCAAATGTTTTTATTACTGCATCCATCTTCTCTTTAGTTAAAACTATATACCTGATGAGAAGAGGATTAAAAACCAATCTGAGTGTTCCAGTATTTTTTGCAAAACCTTTGCTGTAAATTACTGTTCAGTGATTTAGCTTGCTTAAGGAAGCAAAGGAGACAATGCAGATGTGCATTGTGCTCAGATAACAAACAGGCAATTTTCCAGCCACACAATCTGATCTGGTGATTTTCTCGAACAACACTGATACTGGATATTGGATTTGGCCCACCCTCTGTTCAAGTTAAGCTCTCCCCCACTGAAAACTAATGGGGGGAAGAGTTCAATAACAAAATGCAAGAGTTATGCCAGCAAAGCTGTCACATACTCCTCTCTCACTCATTTATATTAGCAAAAGCAAATCACTGGAGACTGAATCTATTTTAGAAAGTGCTACAAAAGTTTTTTCAGCTGAGTGAGAACATAAAAAATATGCAGAAAGTGCTGCTTCCTCAGCATTAGAGCAAGGAGTTACTCTGTAGGTCTGGAACAGGCAGGAGGTAACTGTGCTTGTCTTGAGTGGTTATAAATCAGTCCTGACACAAAGCTCTTTGTTACTTCAACTGAAACTGCAGTGAAGCACAGTTATTACTTGCTGAGAGCACAGTGCATATTATAAATAATCAAAATATAAATATCCTGCCCTAAGCCAAACAAAGTAATAATTTTTTACTTCCAGAGACATCACACTCTTTCTAGATGAGCAACATACCCTTAAGGTAAATGCATTAAAAAGCTGAATGCATCCTTGACAGTTATTGTTTTACTGATGGATTCTAATTTATCTGACACTGTACCCAGAATGATCACCTTTCATTGCTCCTAATCATAAATTACTCATGCACACAATTAAACTTGTTTCACTTGGAGAGTCTCCCTTCAACATGGACATGACAATGCCTGGAACAAATATTTACAAGCTCAGTCTAATGATACTTTATCAAACAAGAGAAATACCTGAAATTAAAAAGTGATTAAATAACTCCACTGCAATACAATTAAACTCACCTTTACTGTTGATGTGGACACTGAGACACTGTTTCCACAGCACAAAACAATCCTTTTTCTTTTCTTATTAAGATTGCAGACATTAAGCTCCTTTTCCATCTCAGGCTCTGAGCATTTGCACAAAACCCTAAAAACTGCTCCAGCAGAGCTGAAGCCTGCTTTACAAACCTCACTGCCATGCTTTAAAAGATCTTCCAAAACTAAAGCCTCAGCAGTTCACTGCTGAAAAAAACTTAAGGTGTTCATTTAAAAGTAACCAGGATTACCTTGCCATAGTAAGAAATAGCTTCTTTATATTTTTCTATGATGTCTTCAGGACTCAGGCAGTTCTTGGCACGTCCTATCTCAGCACTGGTATCTGCATTTATCCCATTGGAAGTCAGAGCACCTAGAACAGAACAGGGTCAGAAATGAGCACAAGGACTCTTGGTAAATGTTAAATATCTAAAAAGCAAGCTAGGGTATGCTAGGTTTGACACAGAATACAAAGTACACTTGCCCTACCTAGAAAGAAAGGAAATAATCTCTCACTTATTAAAAAACCAAACATATCCATGCTTTTAACACATATCTGAATGTTTAGACTATGAATAAAGTAATAGACTGCTAAAATTATATTATGGCCACATCTGAATAGACAGTTTTAATCTTTGAACTATACTTCTACTTCTACCTTAAAACTGTATTCCTAAAGCACACCTTAGGAAAACAAAAAAGGCTCAGACAAAAGAGTAAGAAATTGGTTTTCTTATATAAGAAAGAAGGCAAGAGACAGAAAGAGTCTACATAAGGGATAAGAATTTGAAACAGAGGCCAAGGAAATCTGGGGTATTAGTAAGAACATGAAAATTTTATTTTTAGAATTTGACTCTATTGAGGAGTTAACATAATAAAAGTGAAAACACAGCAAAGATTTGGCAAAGCTTGATATCTTCTTATATATTACTTAATTTGTAGGATTATACTGTGATTTATTTAGGATTATACACTAATTTATTTTTCCAAAGGTTTTTTTCTGGTAAAATGGCAAAAACATCTCTTTGTTTCAGAGCTGGCCCTAACTGTCAACAGACAGCTAGAACTACAGTGAAAGGTATTTCTGAATATACTGAGGGAGCAAAAATAATGTTTCTTTACATACTTATATGCTAAAACAAGTTTTTTAATATGTTTATTAACCTTAAGGAATCAGACCAAGCACATCTGGCAATTAAGAGCATTTTTATGGAAGTGAAAGATGTTTGTCAATTATGACTGAGGGAGCACCATGATACTACAGAATTATAAATGGCCATTCGGGTTGGTCACTTCAAAAATATTTTTAAATCCTCACTACTCATGGAAAGAAAACCTCTTAATTAGACTTTATGGAGACACAATCATGGAATTACAGTATTTATTTTGTGCCAGTTACCCTTCAATCTCTATAATTTCTCAAGATTTATAGCCAAAAACTGAAGCATCAGGGATCATTAGCAGTTCTGGCAAGTGGCAGTAATTATCTATACAATTGCAAAACACATCAAGTAGTACAAGAAAATACTTTGGAAACATGCAGGAAAATAATGTACCTGGATCAATGAGAACTTCTTGTGCCCCTAAAAGGAGGAACAAAAATGATTTTTTTTCAGCCTTAAACAGAGCCAGAAAAGTAAGTTCTTATAATGTTTTATAACATCAGGCTTGAACAAAATCATCAGATTTATCAGGATTATCACTGTTATTGTGAAGGACTACCTATTATAATTCAAGTAGTCACCATATGTTCAATCTCATTTTTAATAAATAAATGCAAAAGTCTTTAAAGTTGCAATGAATTCTAAGACATATTAAGAAGAATTTCAGAATGTTCAGTGTATAATTTAAAGCCATATATTTTTTCCTTTATCTTTACTGTTTTGGTTAGCAGGTTTCCATTACATTCCACTTAGTATTAGTGCCAGGACCTAAAGCACTTAAATCTCCTTGTGGGAGCTCATTTAACCTGCACAAAACTCTAGAATAACATTTCCAAGTAATTTTATCCCTTTTAATTGTCATTAACTTCTCTTCATCACATCTTCTGAATAATTGAGTCATGTCAACCCAATAAGCCAGACTGCCCATGTAAGAGTTGCCAAGAGCACTGCAGAGTTGGATTACCAGGTATGGAACACCTCATTGCCCTAAACTTTGGTTAAACATGGCAATAAGATTGTTCATATCAAGGGCAAAGCAGTCAAAAACAATTATTTTATCAACAAGACAGACCCTCCCTTCAGTTAATTTGCTCAGATTCCAGACAAGTGAAGCACAGATTTAGATCTAGACCCAAATAGACACCAACACTTCACCCAGGTGTCATAATTCTGCCTGGGGAAAGAGGAAGGTCAGGCAACAAAATCAAGATCTTAGAACTCCCAACAAATAAATTCCAGTGGAGAAATCCAAAACAGCCAGTGACCTAAGCATAAAGCAATCCAGACTCGTCTTGTTTGACATACAAATCCCATAACTGACAGACCACATCCAGATTTCCTGGCCAGGAAGAGCTGAGCAACTCAGAATCTTCCCTTACACTGAAGGCTGCAGAGACACATCGAGGAGTCTGAGGGGACACAGCCTAAACCTGTCCCCATGCAAACAAAAGGGTTTAGATACCTGAGAAGTCAAAGCTGCCTTTTCACAGAATCTCAGAATGGTTTGGGCAGGGAGCTTAAAGACCATCAAGTTCCAACTCCAACCCTCTGTCCATGGGCAGGGGCACCTTCCACTAGAGCAGATTGCTCAAAAACCCCTTCCAAGCTGACCCTGAGCACTTCCAGGAATGGACACCACAGTCTAGAGCAGAAGCTCATCTGTATTTTGGAGCTTTCCTTCCAAAGCTGTTTCTACATAAAGCAAACACCCCATTTTCTGAGCAGCCAGGTCCTGTGCTGTAGCCTAAAAATGACAAATTATGGAAATCACAAGGGATTCCAGAGGAAAATGTTTCTCTTGGCTGGATCTGGGCAGGAAACTTCATCCTGTGAAGGCTGAAGTACAGGCACAAGAAGAGGTGCAATTCCAGGTAAAAGAGGAAGCACTAAAGGTAACTCTCACATCTCATCATCATGCCTCAAAATGAGGCACAAATGTCTGTTTCAAGTGTGGCCTTTCTTGATTTGTGTAGCATTTGGAAACCTTTTTTTTTTTTTTCTGGCTGTATCCCAGAGAAAGATACAGCGGAATTTGTTCCCCAGATTAAGCACTGTCCGCACAAAATAGATTACAGGGAAGGAGACTATAACCAAAGGTGCAGTCTGAAAAGATTTTAAATGAAAGGCACTGCAGAGTCAGGAATAGGTAATAAAAAGAAACTTTCAGGAAACTTTGTAGGAAAATGACATCACAGAAACAGCTGTTTGGCCAGAGAGAGCTCAGCAGTTCACACCTCAAAACATAGAGATCATAACTACAGTTAGGATGACAAAAAAAAACCTCTAATCAGTCTTTCTTCATAGAAAAGCCCTTTGAAAAATCTTGTCATGTGAAACTAAAACATTTTTAAAATAAAACTACACTAGCAAGTTTGCAAACTGGACTTTGAAATATAAGACTACTTAAATTGAGAATCAGCAATAATATATCCAAATTATATTCCATTATTCTGATAGCTGTGGCTTATTTGTTACCTTCTTTAGTAACCAGGAGTACCCATGACAAACAGATTGCAACATCCCCTGATAAATATTCATTGAAAAGTAGACAAAGATCACTAACCAGGTGAAATAACAGCCAGTGTAAAATGCATTCATAGGTCATGGGACCAAATGCACTGATTTTAATTATTAGCTATTGTATAAAAATTAGTATTCTGCCCTGAAATAAGGTAATTTTACTACCACAATTATCTGATTTGAACACAGTACATAACAAAGGCAACACAAAGCAAGAGTTTACTAGATTGTGACTTGGAACATAATAAAGATGGGGGGGGTCGCTTCTTTTAGATGAAGGAATTAATTTTGACCACGCTGCACACAGGAGAACTTAACACCAGCACTTGAACCCAGCTATGTTTCAGTGCTGAGTGAATGCACCCACAGCAGCAGCTGTGCTGGGTTAGCCCAAAGGCCCCTGATCAATGTATTCCCATTTCCCAGCCCACTGTATTTCCATTTCCCAGCCCACTGTATTTCCACTTCCCTTCCCCAGCCCAGACTCTCCTGAAAGCCACAGAACGTTGTGACAAGTGTCAGGTTGTGTGACAGGCTCATCTGCACAAGCACAAAAGAGCAGAGAGGATCAGTGACCCTCAGTAGAACCCCAATAACCACATCAGAGCCAACAGAGCAGTGTGGGGTGAAGCCCAGCAGCTCAGTGACACGAGCAGCTCTCTGCACCCCCTTACAGACAGACTGAGGGGTCACTCCCTACAGGAACATGTAGGGAAAGACATCTTGGGATTGTACAAGATTCCTTCTGGGATGTAGGGGACCAGCCAAAGATAAGGAGGAGGGACTGAGGCAGTTTAGGGAACAAGCATGGAAAAACAGAGGGGAGTGCACGTGTGTGTATTGGCCTAAGCACCAACAACTGGAATGGGCTCTGGGTCTCAGCCCTGTGGGTTGAGGTGCCAGCAACTGGGGCAGTCCAGTGGCTCTGGGCCAGGGGACATGGAGCTGCAGCAGCCTTGCCTCTCTCACACACACCACCAGATCTGCTAACTCTGAATGACAAGGAGGTCCATGCCATACCTGTAGGCTGGATAAAGAGTAACTCCTTTCATCTGCTTCTCCATCTGCTAAGCTCTGTTGGATGCTCTCCAGTTCTTCTCTTGAAAGAAACACTGAACCTTTGATCCCTACCCATCCTTTTCCACAAGTTCACTGATTGTACAGATTGCTCTCATATTTCTCCTCAGCCACATCTTTTGCTGTCCAAGAGTTTAGAAAAAGTATACTAAACCTTAAAAATTATGTTCATTTATTGGCATTTCATTAACAAAATCTATTTATTACTTGCTGACTTTAGAATAGTAAAAAAACTGAAGAAAATGTACCCAACTTAATTCTTTTTACTATATGCAGCTCTGCCAGATCATATTTTATGAAAACTGTCTGCATCTCCCCCAGCAAAATTCAAACTAACACAGACACCACTAACAGTCAGGTGAAGGAATCAAAAGCTTTGCAATTCTATGCAAATCACATTAACACCAAAACAGAAAAGTAATAGCAAAAATCTAAAAAAAAAAAAAATAAAAAAAATTCTTCCCTAAACCTCCATCCTCTGATTAATCCTGTCATATGTGTAATTTTAGAGACAGGATGTAGGGAGAAGTTTTCAGACATTTGGTGGTGACAAACAGAATAAAACTGAAATGTCATCCTTACCTGGCCTGTGCCTGTTGCCTGCCTCAGCAGAAAGGGAACCTCCTTGAGCCCTGCGAGATCCAACTTTACCCCCAGTGCCACCTGGGTAGTGATAGATGACAGATGCTGAGCACAACCCCTCAAGGGCAGCTGCAGAGAAAAGAGAAAAACCCAACAGATTAGTAGAGACATTTGCAAGAAGTGAAGTTATCCTGTGGTAAAGTCCATTTGCACCAAAAAAAAAAAAAAAAAAAAGCCTGAAATTGGAGGTCTAATGACAAAGGCCAATGAAAACTCTGAGGTGTCCAATGTGCTTTTCACCTGTGTGTTCACTCTCAGAGCTCCCATTGCCCCATCCCTACTGAAAGACACTGCAGGAGTAAGAACTTGTCACAGCAGAAGAAGTTCACATGAAAAGCACTTAATCCCACTGGATGCAATTCCACAAAACCAGGTAAGATGCCAAGAGAGCTGACCAAGGTAAGGCCACTCTCTCATCACCTCCAACAGGTTCGTGCCCATTGGGGGAGATTTTTAGTGGCTGGGAAAAGGGAAATGTCATCTTCCTTGAGAAGGAATACCTGCACAGATAGATCAACATCAGCTCCCTGCAGAGGCTGCACAGAAATCCTGCTGGAAGCACATAAAGTGAAAGAAGGTGTCTGAATAGCACACATCAATTTATAGAGGATAAATCAGTCCTTGGCAACCTCACTGCCTCCTATGAGGGGATGATAAGCTCAGTGGACAAAGAACAGCAGCGGATGTTGTGCATTTTGGCTTTCAAGACATCTTTGGACATGGTCTCCCACAAAATGCTTGCAGCCAAATTAGGAAGATTGGGAT
Source organism: Turdus rufiventris (assembly GCA_013186435.1). NCBI lineage: Eukaryota > Metazoa > Chordata > Aves > Passeriformes > Turdidae > Turdus > Turdus rufiventris. The sequence goes on along the minus strand of PYHW01010796.1, from coordinate 798,290 downwards.
AGCTGGCCTATAAAGTTGGTGGAAAAATCAGCAGGACAGCCAGACTCCAAATTTGTGATCAGCCAAATGGCTGCCTGTGATCAGTGAAGTCCCTCAGGGGGACAACACTCATGCCTTCATTAACTGCCTGGATGACTGCATGAAGCACCACCCAGAAACTTCCAGGCAGGAACAGCAGGGCAGGTCTTCAATGCAGAGAGAACTTGTCAGGCTGGAGACAGGGGCTGGCAGGAGCCTCATCCCCAAGCAAGGCTGGTGGGAGGCCATCAGAAGGGTCAGGGAACTGCAGTTCCTGGCATATGAGAGGAGAGAGAAGTGGGTTTGCTCAGCCTTGCAGAACAACAGGCTGAAGGTTGGTGTTCCTGCTGCCTTTAAAACACCCAGTGGGAAGGTAGGGAAGAGATGGAGGCATTGACTGGATGAGAGTAAACACAAGTGAACACAAGAAATTCTGCTTTAAGCTAAGACCAACTTATGTTTTGTTGTTGGGTTTTTTCAAATTATAATCAGCAAAATGTTAGAACAGGTTGCTCAAAGCCTGTAGAACTTCCATCATTAAATATAACTGAAATGGAACTGGACAGGTCCCTGAACAACCTGATTTAACTGTGATATAAGAAGCAGATCAGACTTACAAACTTATCAAATTATTTGGATTGGAAGAGTCCTCTGGAGGTCTCTAAGTAGAATTTGAGGAATCCTAATCCATTTAAATTTTTGGAATTGTGTAAGAAAATAAGTGGGAGGTCAAAAGGTGTTAATGTTTTCATTGTATGTAATCTACAGGACTGTTAGGAAGATAAATGGGTTTGCCTGTGGAATGAGAAAGCTAAAAGCAGAACTGGAGAAAATTATTGTCCTGAAAGGGTATGAAATTGAGAAGAAGAAATTGTGCTCAGAGATCATTTTGTATCATTTGTATGGCCAATAAATAACAAAATGCAGGTATGAGAAAAAAGGAAGGAAACTATGGAGGAAAAGCAAGGTAAAAAAGCAAATCCTAGGACCTAATATGAAAGGAAATTATGCCAGTGCCACTTGCAGCTTTGAGAGATGCGAAGGCAAAAATCTTTTCCTGAGAGTCCACAGTGGACACCCATAGGAAACATCTTTAAAACACCTATACAACCCAGTGAAGAAAAATCAAATATTTTCCAAGGAATCATGAAAAATCAGACACAATTTTTTAAAGTACATGCCTTACTACAGTATCACAATTTATCCTGTTTAGATTTTCCTAAACACATTCCTTTCTCGTGTCTTATTGACCAATTTTTGCTTCAACTCAACTCTTACTCACACTTGATATCCAGACTTTGGTCATCACTCTACTTTTCACAATGCCTAAGGAAATCACAGAGGATAGTTTGATTAACTTGGGTTTAGCCAGTGCCACCACCTAACCCTACCTCCAAGCCACAGGAAGTCGTTGACAGAGCGCAGCAGCTCCACTGCCATGTGATAATGCACCAAGGAGTCCTGCAGCATCCCAGCCTGCAGGCACAGATCTCCCACGTGCTTCCGCATCCGGCCCTGGCAGCGCTTCTTGTAGTGCCTGCAAAATGAAAGGTGCACCTCAGTTACTGGCAGGGAATGCTTGCCTGGAGTAATAAACACCTCAGGTCACTTTTCTTTCCTCCTTAATAGCAGATCAACACTGGTTCACTCTCTGCCACTAAGCAAATATGAATGCTAACTAAAAAGGACCAACAATTTGAGGATATATTGGAAAAAAGCAACATATCACATGTTTTGGCTAGAGTCACAACCCCTGATAACCTCCAAAGCAGGACTACACTGAGTATTTGATTGCCTGTCCATAGCTGATATGGTGCTTTCTTGCATTTCCAGTACACCCAAAAGCTCATTGTTAAGGCAGGGTGGTCTCTTGTTCTGCCTTTTCCTGTCCCTCAGTAGGGATGGATGGTTCTTGTGCTTCCAGGAAGCTATTCAATAAATCAAGCTTCAATAAATCCCAGAACCCCATGGATGTTCCCCATGGAATCCCTCACATTTTAGCTCTGAGCATATTAAAGGTGACCCTTCCAAAATCTTGCTCTGGGCCTCTGTCTCCTCTGCTGGGACCCTCTTTGCACACAGCCAAAGGTATGGGGGGCCCAGAACCCCCCAGACCTCACAAACCTCCCCCTCCTCTCAGCCCCTTATTTTAAAGGGATGATGAGTGAAAAACCACCAGGCAACAGCTGACAGGGTTTCTTCTCCTACTCTTTTTTTACATGTAAAAATAAAGAGTGATATTCTTCCCAAATGAACAGACAAAGCCTACTGAATATATTCAACAGATACCTTGGTACAGCTGAAAAGGCAACTTGGGAATAAATCTGTGTGATAAAAGCACTAATCCTACTGTTTTATTAGGGTTTTTTTAGTACATTTCAGCTAAAGAAATCTAACAGATGCAAAGCAAGACACACTGGACTTGGGAAACACCTCATGGTCTAAGTGACAGTTCAGAACAACTCTGCTCTCCCACGTCCATGAACAATCCTCTTGTTCTACCTCCTGCAAAAGCACTCCCTGGCAAGAATGTCCTTGCACTGTAATTATGAATCTGTTTTATGAGGAAGAAATTTAAATGTCAACTTAGATATTTTATTAATTTATCTATGTTACTTTCAATAGCATACCCTGTTGTTCTACTAGCGTCTTCTAAGAACATACACAGAGGCATGCAAGTTTACTTTCCGCACATCACACCAAGGAAAAACAGACTCTTATTTCTTTGGATAGTTTAAACTAAAATAGAAGTCTATCAATAAAGAAATTTTAATTAGAATAATTGCTGAGATGTCAATCTTTATTGTATACATGAAGTCCAAAGAATCTGGTAAAAATACAAAGAACCACCTTGGATTGCCATAGTTGTAAACTTTGAGTTTTTAGGAGATGTAGTGATATTTTTCAGTTTAATTAATTTCATCAGAATTACTGTCGAACAGATTGCCCAGAGCAGCTGTGGATACTCCATCCTGGAAGTGTTCCAGGCCAGGCTGGATGAGGCTTGGAGCTACCTGGGATAGTGAAAGGTGTCCCTGCCCATGGCAGAGGGGGTAGAACAAGATGATCTGTAAGGTTTGTGCCAGCCCAAACCAGCCTGTGATTTTTTAAAACGTTATCAAGACTATTTGAACTTAACAACTTTAAACAAAAGGGAAACCTAAAAACCCTAGGGTTACACCCACTCTCCAGATGGCTAAACTCTTATTCCCTAGAGTGAGACCTGAATATAAGAGGAATACCAATGTTATGGGTTTGTTTTTTTTTTTTTTTTCAAACTAAGAACTCCCCAGAGGACCCTAGAGATGAACTGAAAGATCAATGAAATAATCTCCATAAAGCATCTGAACAAACTGACTTCATGAAGTCTGTAATGCAGAAATAATAAAAGGCAAAGAGGCACAGAACATACAAAATATAAGGGTAGGAATAAGGACATTAATTTATTTCCTTTAGGTCTGAAGACAGGCCAGGAGGAATGGCAAGAACCCAAACAATTACATGTCACTGGTTTATTGCCTTCAAGGCCATCAGTTTGCCTTGGGTAGTTTACACCAAAGAGAAGCATCTTTTCAGCCACAAATAATGACTTATTCCTTGCAGTTGGTTTGGAAAAAGGAGGTGAAGAGAAAGTAACTGATTTATATGGATGTGGGACAGAAATTGAAAAGGAGAAGATACAGAGAAGTACAGACAATAGCCTTGCAAAAACTACAGAGAAAAGCTATGAGAACCAATGTCATTGTCTACAAATAAAATGGAAATAATAAAAGGAGACAAGAAATACATCTCCTATTGCTTCTCTCCATCTAAAAAGTTATAAATAATTCCTATATAAATGTTTGCACTTTTCTGATCTATCACACCATATTCACAATTGATGTGAAGGCGTTGACATTAAATGAAGCTTAATACAACTGTTGTTCTTTATCTTTCAGATGTGTTAGGAATTGAAATATATGTCTTTTATTTTTCAACAAGTGTGTATTTTATAGATCATTTAAGAACAAAAATGAAAGAAAATTCAAAGTGAAAGCTAAAGCTGCTCTCTGTATGAACTATGGAAAGGCACCAAATCTTACCAAGATTTCAGTCTGAGCTTTGAGTTATAGAAAAATAACTTTATCAAAAAGTTTTTTTGTAATCTGGAATCAGCATTGCACAGGAGTTTAAGTTGATTATAAATCAGATTCTCCTACTCTCGGCACTCCAGATTGAAAATAACATTGTCAATGTTATATTGCTTTACCTTTTTTTTTTTTTTTTAACATAAGCAGTGGAATTGGAGAATCACTGTTTCCTTACACAATTACAATTCCTTTCAAAGATGCCACTGCCTCCAATTCCCTTTCTCTACACCTTCAAGCAATCTTGGTGTTTATGAGTGAATTAAAGTTCTTATTCTCTCAAAACTATACTTTGTAAGTGTTCTTCCAGATTTTCCAGCTATCAGATGATTCATAAATATGAGTCTTACAGGAAAGGAAAAGAGATAATGCCTGATTGCTAAATCAGGACATGATATCAGAATAGTTTCGATCACACTGCCTCACTGCTCTTCCTAACCCAATTCTGCTGATTTATGCCCACGTCAATATATCTGAAGTTTGAAGGCACTTATTCACCCAGACATCAATAAACACTGCTCATAAAAACACTGTTCATTGGGAAACTCTTATTTATAGACAAACAAATCATTTATTCCTGGTGATGAAGAAACTTGCTATTAATTATTCAAAAACTGAATTCACGCCACCTATTTTAGGCTCTTCAAGGTATTGCCAAGACAGGATCCATCTCTTACAATCCCTGCAAAGGGTCTTTGCCAGCCTCTTGGAAAATATTTTCTCATCAATTATAGAGTAAGTTTGTACAAAACAAATGTGTAAACTGTGTCTTCATTAGGCACTAACAATGAAGTACCACAAAATCAATTACTTCGAGGCATGTTCAAAAAGACAAAAAGCAAGGACTTCATTGAAACAAAATCCACTCTCCACAGACAGCAAAACTTCATTCATTTCATATTTGGGAAGCCTCTTTCTAAAAAAATCCACTATCTACAGCATCAGGCTCTTAAAATCATGTCCAAGGGACTCATTGTTTCTTCAATGCAAAAATGTTTAATACTGAGGTAGTTTTGCTTCACAGCTTTAGCTGAAGAACTTGAAAGTGAGAAGCTTCCAGGTATCTTCTCTCTGATTTTTTTTTTTAACACTGTTTACGTATTTTGGTTCTCTCCTGCTTAATCCTAATTTATTTGTGGACAGGAAGCCCACATAAATTAACAACCACTTCCTCTATGGTCTCTTTTTCTAGATCAGTTCCTTGCAGCACCCTACTGCCACAAGCAGTTCCTATTAATTTTTCCTCTAGATCATTTGCAACATTAAATTTCAAAGAAGCACCTGAAGTCTCCCCCTACAAACCCCTTGCTGAGTGTGATGCACTCAGTGCCACCTCATCCAGGACCATCCATGGAATGTTCCTTGGTGTCAGTCACCCAAACTCCTCTTCTGAAGGGCCTTGCCACAGGGAAATATTCCATTGACTACAGAACTAGTTTAAAATCTTATTTTCTAAAGTTAGTTAGGTTAATGCTCTACCCAAACACGCTCCTATATTCACAGGAATCACCACAGTCATGACCAGTGATCACTGCAACCACTTCAAAGGAGAGATTAATTCAACAACGAATCTATTCCAGGAACTACAAAGCACTACTTGATTTCTATTTCTGTCTTATTTGCTCTAGAGGATATGTGCTTTATTCTTTCATCTCCAGCTCTTTTCTAGGATCCCAGAATAATTTTATGGAAAATTCAGTGCAACGGTGTTATATTTCAAGACAGAATTTATTTTCACTACAAACCATCCAGAAAGAAATTTGACTGAATTTCTGGATCCTCAAAATTTGGCTAAATTTACAAACAAGAAACATGCAAAATCAATTCTCAAAAGTGTATTCATGCAAAATGCTCCAACAAAAATTTCCATCAAGTTCTGCTAATTCCAGTTAGCATGCAGAGCTATAGAGATCACCAATCATAACATTATCCAGACTTAAAGAGACACAGCTACGGCATTGGATCGACTGCCAGAACTTTTGAATTTGGAAACCAAACACAGGCAGCAACAGCTTCATGGCTTTGGAGTTTAAAAAATAAAGCAAATTCCAGAGGCCAGCAGCCACCTAAGCAGACTATGTGTGTCCTACAAAAAAACTCAGCATTGCTACCAAATATAATTGCCAAATGCGCCAAAAGGGGGCAACTGCAGTGGTGAGGCTCCAGCAGCAATTATTTTTGTGTGTACTAAAAAAAAAATAAAGATAAAAAGCAACACTAAAATATGCAATGAAGGCGAAGTGGAGAGGCAGGACATGGAAAAAAAAGCTAACTATTTTCAAAGATGCACAATCACATCCTACCTTTTTAGACCCAACAACAAACTCACAGGGCAGTATGAGAGAAGAAGGGGGGAAAAAAAACCAGAAAGGAACAAAACAGAAATTAGAAAGACAGAGAACAGAAAGAAAATTAACAGCCACATACACATACTGAGATCATCAACTTTGATAAATCAGTGCACAAATCCCAGCTATGACACCATGTAGAGAAAGGCACATCTATAAACAGGGCCCTACATCCTCATCCCTCCACAGCTTTAAATGATGCCAGCATTAAAAAAGAAAGAACCTAAGACACAAACTGATGTAAACAACATTACAATGAGCTGATCCAAGTAGATTTGCAATCATACTAAAGTATGTTGATTTTTAACTGAAAACAGAAATAAAACAGAAAACTTAAAACAAAGGGGATTTTCAGTATTTCTGGCACATGTTTCCTGGTTTTCAGTTTGTACAACGTTTTTATCATCATGAGCATGTGTTTCCATTGTTCTCCATCAATCTCCCAGCCTCTACAAATAACTATCAAGTGCAACTGATTTCACAAACTTTTTCAATTATCCTCAGCAGCCCTGTAACCACATAAATATTTTATCCAATTTAGAGCTGAGGAAACAGAAAAAAAAAAAAAAAAAAATTTCCAAAATCCCCTCTCCCCTATTGCCAGAATCATCCAGGAATTAAACTATGGTCAGCCTCTCAGTCCTACAATTTCTGTTTAACAGGACAACCTTTCTTCAAAACATTTGGGGACTTAACCCACTATTTTTCAAAAAAAAGTTTTCCTACAGACAAAATTCATGGAATTTGTGCATGCTGACATCTCAGCGCTGGGGACGTATCTCTCCTGCTCGTTACACAAGCAACTTGCAAGAGACAAAGATCATCCTCATTTTCCCAAGAATTACCTTATTTTAAATAATAATTCATCTTCCTAATTTATGAACTTTGCATCTTAAAACAAGCCAATCAATTTGCTTCCGTGGCAATTATCAGACAACCAAACTAATGGAAGTCTTCTAATTGGGTGAGGGAGAAATCAGGTTTATATATATAGCACTGATTATCAAGTTTTTTTATTATTAATTTATTATTATTAAGTTTTAACCTTAATATTTGACCATAAAATACCTGGAGAAGAGTATATTTTAAGATACAAACTATGTTCAGTAGTTTTAATTAGTCTTCAATCACGTGATCAGAATTATGTGATCCATGTAAATTCTGAACATATTTTCCCTCAAACCATCATCCCAATAGCTCCAGGTTACAGCTGCATGACACATTTAATTAGGCCATTGCTGCACACTACCATTAAATTTAATTTTAGAAGTTATAGGAAAAGAAATGCTTATTTAGCCTAAGTAAGTATCCCCAGTTACAGCAGCAGAGACACACCCTCTGATACAAGAACAGAGTGTGTCTTCTCTGCCACCTGTTTAATAAAAGACATTTGTGCTTTTTGTAATTGTTTTCATCCCTGACTGGGAGGTCAGGATACATTATATACAAAAACTGCAAATAGACAGAAAGCATATAAAAAGATCAAGGGATTTCTTTGCCTTTAACCCTTTAGAAATTTCTACCTGTTCTAGAAAAAGCTGTTTCATTTGCCTCAATATCTCAACACCATCATGTTTTTATTTGTTTCTGTAGAATCATTATGCTGACAGACTCAAAACAAAGTAGCAAAAGTTGTTCTGCCAGATGTCCTCATACCCACTTCCTGCATTCAAACAACCTTGAGCCCTCCCTGAAAAGAGCTGCACATCCAATCTTGCAAAAACAGAAACTGGTCTCTATTGAAGCAGGTCCTTCCTAGCCCTGTCTCTCCCTGGTATGCAGTGCTTTCCCTCAATTAGTCAATCTGTCACTACAGAAGGGAATGTGCAAAAATAAAATCCTCTGAACTGCAATCCAAGCAATAAAAAACTCACGAGTAATAAAACGCTACGTTATTATCAACAGCTCACATCCAAAGACTTTGGTTTCAAAGTGTTAGTTTAATAAACTGATCTGAGTTCAAGCTTATTCCATGGACCTGAGTTTCTGCTTCAGAACAGAAGGCAGAGATGCATCAGGTTACATGAAAGGTGCCTAGAAAGACTCCTGTGCAAAACTAGGAATACATTTTCATTCAGCTTTCTGAAGTTTTAAAGTATAAATCCTAAGTTTTAAAACAATCAAAAGTACTAACTCCACAGCAAAATAGAACTGAAGAACTTTCTTACAACTGAACTGAAAAATCTGAATATTGAACAACTTTTCCTCGAGCACTTCGGTGCAGCAAACATTTCAAGAACATCCATTGATCCAGACTTACTGAAAACCTGTTTGGTATTCAAACCTCGCAGCAAGGGTGTGTGCAGAGCTGAGCCAGTGATTAACTCTGGATAAACCCCTGTGTCTACACAGGCAGGGTCACAAACCTTCCATTCTGAAAAGAACTGAAGCATCACACTGAATCTGTTTGAACTCCTCATTTCAACAGCATCAAACAGCTGCTTGGAGATGTGTGGGCACAGTCACTCGAGCTCCCCACCAGTTCAGAACTTCTCAAGGAGTATTTCCCACCAGAAACAACACAGCCACTGCTCAGAAATAAGTCATGTATCTAAAAGCCCAATTTCCAAATTACAATTTTTTAGAAGACACAATTGAACAGCAGCATTCATTCTGATTCTGAGATTCTTGGCCAACAATTGTCATTTTCTACCTATTTGGAACAGGAAATTTTGATTACATTCAGCCAAATTTCATTCAAACTAAGTAATTAAAGACAAGATTCTAAAAAGGCTTGTCTAGTCTTCACAACTTTAGCACCCATGTACAAATGCAGTAACACAGTAATTTGTATTAATAACTGAGTAACAGTGCAGGGACAAACCAGGGACAATCAATTCAGAGCCAGTTCAAATGCTCACCAAAGAGGAGCAGAGCACTGGGTGGTGTTTCAAGCAACCACAGATAATTTAAGAAAAGGCTTCAAACTAATTATAAAGCTGCAATGCTTTCTTCCAGTTTCCAAGGCCAGGACTAATTATGCAAGCAGAGCTGATGAATGTGATCTAAAAGCTTCACAAACCTGCCTGGATACCTGTGACCTTTTTTACACCACTGATAACCTCTGCTGGCATCCCTACAGTATAACACAGATTTGAACACCACTATTTCCACACAGCCTGAATTCTGACAGGGCTTCCCCACCACTGTCTTTGCCAGGACAAAAGGTGGTTGTTTCCATCCCCTGGATTTGACTGCAAACAGTGGAGTAAAACAGATTTTGCACCTGCCTGTAGCTATCAAGCCAGAATTACTTATCCCTTGCACAGGAACTATGCAACACAAAAATCTGACAGATGAGTATGCACATGAAGAGAAAGGAAAAATGGGGGGAGAAAATTCTAACATAAAAAAAAAAAAACAGGTAGCAAAACAAGACAGGTAAAAAGCAGTAACAAATAATCACATAAAACAAAGAAGGACAGGGAAAGATGCTGGACTTCATTATCAAAATAAACAGTCATTGTCTCATAGAATGAAAAAGTAGACACAGGTTTAAAGGGAAAAATACAGTATGTGGGATTAGTCAAATATTACTCAACATGATATAAAAATAGTTTCATTTATGCTAACTGAAATTTTTTATTAATACTGTATGTCTATAAAACATTGTACATTTTCCAGCAAAAAGCCCCATTACAGCAGAATCTATCAAACCACTCCTGTGACTTCTTCCTGCTATTTGATGAGCTCCATCAATTAAATGTATATATATAAACAAGCTCAGAACATCAAATACAGTGAGACTACACGCTAAATTCTCTTAAAACTGCAGCAAGCAGACACAGAAAGCTCAGAGCACAGCCTTGTCCTTTCTAATAGGCTTATCCTAAAAGCCAGCAAGTGCCACAGATGTGTTTTGTTAAGACCTGTGAGCTGACAAAAGTAGCTGCTTACCTACTATCAGTGTCCAGACCTACAAAATCCTTCTTCTCAAAAGGAACACAGAGGAGGGGGATCTTGTCTCCAGACTTATCAGTGGCTCTGTCAAGACGCTTGGACTCCAGCACAATGAAGAGGGACTCGATAAAATCTTCTATTCTCTTCTCCACAGTTTCACACTCATCATAGCTGGGATAAAATGCTACATCTGTGCGGGGCTGCTCTGCAATCTCTCCTTGAAGCCCAAAGACAAACAACCGGGAATCGTAGAGAGTAGAGCCATACATTTCCTTCTGAAGATGGAATTTTTCAAAGGTCTGAGGCCATTCCTTTGCTGAAGAGCACTCTGTGATAGTGATTAGCCCCACGACTTTGCGGTGTGTCTGAAAATCCCCCCATTCGTTGTTCTCTGGGGGATAATGGTGCCTGTAGCGGATGTAGAGCACTCGCTGCGAGTCGCGCACATTCACTTGGCTCACGGCTGAAATCCGCTTGTAGATCCTGAAAAAGCTCTCTTCAGGTACAATGCCAATGGGCTGAACCACAACCAGGAGGGTCTGATGATCCTCAGCACACTGCATGTAGTCAGGAACACTCATTTTGCATCAACTGCAGGCTAGTGAAAGAAAAACGCATCATTATTTTTTTAACATTTAGAAGCACAGAGGGTTGCTGAATCAAACCAGGGCTTCGATGCTAAACATTTCTGCATCCTGAATTTATGTGCTATGATACCACTATTTGCTTCATTATTTTAGTAAATCTTCAACCATGCAACCTACTAATGATGTTACACTGTGCACAGGGAGTACTTCTAGTCACCTATCAAACAAAAACCTGTAAATAAGGGTTTTCCAAGCAAATCTCACTCCCTGTGTAGCTACACAAGCCAGCTCACACAAGTCTCCACCACAGCCACTGGGCAGAAATGCCAGCTCAGGACAGCCTGTCAGCCTCAGGCTCTTCAGTCCCATTTTCTTGGGGAAAGATGCAGAATTGTGTGGGATGAGATGTAAATAAGCACCAAATCGGGATCGCCAAACTTTACACAGCTGTCAGTGCTTGCACATGGCCAAGTAGGGGAAAATCAGGACCATAACATCTATTTTTTGAGGAAAAGCTAAGTCTTGCTTTCTCAAAACACACATAGGTAAGGATCAGACAATGTTTTCTGCCTTTACATTTCAGTATTTAGAATCCCTTTTCTCTGAGTTCTTTCATGTCTGAGACCTCCTGGACCCCACAGATCCCTTCGTGAATTTCAGCTCCAAAGCCCTGAGCCATAAATACCACCAAAAACCACAAAAACCCAAACCTCTGCAAAAACATCCACACTGACAAAACAAAACAAAACAAACGAAGCCCAGCTTTAGACTCGACACCATTGGTTTTACAGGCAGAACGACGAGTTCCGAACCCAGGGGAACACAGGTGACAGAGAAGGAGCTGCCTTGAGGAAACGAGCTCAGAACTACGGACTGTGCGTCCCTTCTCCCACCGCACTGCCCGGGGTCTGCCCAACAACCCCATTGCCAGGGGTGCAGCCCCACTCCCAGGGGAGCAGCCTCATTCTCAGGGGGGCAGCCCCATTCCCTGGGGAGCAGCCCCATTCCCAGAGGTACAGCCCCATTCCCGGCGGTGTAGCCCCATTCCCAGAGGTGCAGCCCTATTCCCGGGGTGCAGCCCCATTGCCGGGGGTACAGCCCCATTGCCGGGGGTACAGCCCCATTCCCAGCGGTGCAGCCCCATTCCCGGGGAGCAGCCTCATTCTCAGGGGTGCAGCCCCATTCCCGGCGGTGTAGCCCCATTCCCAGAGGTACAGCCCCATTCCCGGCGGTGTAGCCCCATTCCCAGAGGTACAGCCCCATTGCCGGGGGTACAGCCCCATTCC
>PYHW01010796.1:748636-777414 GCA_013186435.1 Turdus rufiventris | reverse complement strand
GACATGTTTGTATCCTTTTTTTCCCCCCCTACACCAGCAGCTTGTGAGACCCTTCCCCACTCCAGCCAGTGCTGCTCAAAGGACATGAAGTTTCCTAAACTTGCCAAAATGACAAAAGAACTGTGGTTACCAAGTATAAATTACCACATTTCATCCCTCTTAGAAGTTTCCTGTGGGATGATAAACATACTCTGTGAATTCCTGAGCCCAGAAGAATGTGCACACCCTTCTGGATTCATTCAGCCAGAATCCTCCATGGGGACTTCAGAGCTGCCAAAATTTGCCCCAGCCCTCTCCCAGGGCCTGTATCTGCCAAAGCTTGTTGCCATCAAACCAGTGCAGGGTTATTTGTTTTTCCCAAGAGCTGACACAGAGCAAAACCTCATGCATTTCAAAGTGGTGGTTTGAAAAAACAAGGGGAAAAAATAAAGGGAAGAGACAGCTCTGACAGTATTTCATATTACGGATTAAAACCAATCTGTGTTTGCAGGGTTGGGCTCCCAAAGGAAGCTCCTTGGCATCCTTGCAATTCTGTTGGATGTTTTGTAGTCACCACCAGGTGCTATTTTCTTCATTTAAAAATTGATCACTGTAGGGATGCACGCAGTAAGAAGGAAAAAAAAAAAAAAAGGCATTTCAGGCATGTGGTTTCCTAAATGTTCATCTTCCAAAAACAATTCCAGGATTACAACTTGTAAGCAGTTAAAGCAGCAGGGATTGTCTCTAGCTGGGCACGGAGCAGGTGGGAGCACAAGGAAACATCCAAACCCAAAGGCAGAAATGCAAGGGAGGGAAAAGGATTTTGGCAGTCTCACAGTGCACAAGCAGCTGCAGAAAATGGCCAAATATTAAACGAAAAGACAACAAACAATATCTTGTAAAGATGAGGAATTTTATTTTATTGACATACTATGAGGCAAAACAAAAATCGACACCATACAAAATAACTTTATAAAATATCATTCACATCATTATTTTGTCAGGAATTACAGCATTCTGAGCTTGTTACAAGTCTTATGTTTTGAGGTGAAAAACACTATGCTAAATCTTTAGTATTAGTTGTATATATACAGTAAGAAACCAGAACAGAACCTGTTAGGTTTTTCATGAGTTTATTGCAAAAGTAGTGCAAACTATTTTTACCTTGCAAGCTGTAAAACAAACTTGGAAAAGGACCCATCTAAGCTTAAAAACATGACAATAAATGCTCATTTTCACAGCCTTTGAAGCTTCCTTCAACAGTTCTCAACAAAAATTCCCCATCTCTGCACATTTTTAGATTTTCACTGACTCGGAAATGAAGGAGTAGAGGGTGGATGGGCAGTAGGGAGCAGGCAAGCCCTGCTCCAACGTGGGCACTGCTCTTACCCATGGATTTGGGGAATCACCCCCAAAAGATCCACCAATGGGGCAGGTTTGGTCACTGCGTGCCCCCATCAATCAACTGCCCCTTTCCACACTCATATTTGAGAAAAGAGTCGAGAAAGCAGAACGAGCCAAAGAAAAAAAAAAAAAAAAACCAGATCATAATTAAGAATTAGGAACATGTATTGTCTGTTTTAGGAATATAGTATCCTTTTCCTCCTTTTCCTGAAGTCCATAAAGCAAATTTCCATGGTCCCCCTCCCAGTGTGCACACTGCAGGGCACATCCCATCCCAAACTTCTGCAGGATCCCAAGGCAGGATACTACATTCTGTGAGATCCAGAGAAAACAACGGCCTAAAACGCTATCGGGGTCCCCCAAAGCAAACAGGTAGCTAAGTATTCTCCTAAAAAACCAGAAAAGCAAACAAATGCTACATGAAAAATGTTAAAGAAACAAAATGCAGCATATTCAGGCTCTTTTTTTTTTTTTAATCTTGAGGTACCTATATAAATATTACCTTCTGCCCAAAGTACGATTGGATTTGTTAAAAAACTAAAGTCCTTATCACGAGCCAATTGCAGGGCAAACATTATTACTGAGAAAGTGCAACCATGCTGATCATTTATCTGCAGCATATTAAAGGATGATTAGGCTTTAGAAAATATAGCTTAAGTCTAGACCTGATGGAGCAGTTTTATAAAAACACTGAACAGAGGCATTTTCCTTTTGTTTGAGTCTCTCTGCAATAGAAAGCCTTAGGAAACAGCTTGGAAGTCCTGCCATGATGGAATGTCAGCACTTTTACAATCCCATATATAGATTTATTTTTTTTTTCTTTTAATATTTAAACTAAATACAATTTTACAGCAAAGATTCCCCCTCTGTAGTAGGTACTGGTAAAAAGTGGATTTTTAAAAAATTTTTTAAACTTCAAAAAATGATAGCGTATCACAACTTAAAATTCTTTTTGAGTAAAAAAGGTTCACAGAGTAGAAAAAACTTACACATGGTTGTAAACTGTTACATACAAAACTGTGGAAAGGTCAATGATGTTTTATTCCCTCACCCTTACACGTGTATCCCTTCATTTTATATTTTTATATATACACACACACACAAAGTCGTGTGTTATGTGCATATATAGAGACACAGAGATGTAGAGATTTGGGGTCAGGATTAAACATTTCCAAAACTTTATTGGGTATTTCTCTTTGCCTAGGTCAGCTGTGATACTTTATTTTCAACTTGCCGTAGCGAAAAATATTTTCAAATTCAGTTTTTTGTGGCACAGTTAAAAACCATTTGCTGTTTTTAATCAGGATGTTTTGATTGTTGTGCACTGGGGGAAAAAAACACAAAGGCACAAAGAATAACTCAAATCCAAGATTGTTGTCTCAGAACAAGAAACCCGAGGGCTTGGGCCGTGGATAGGGTCGGTTTGGTCGCCTTTGCCAAATCTCCTTGACAATTTGAGTCATTAGCACCCAACTGGTAACATGAGGTAGATCCAAATTGGAAAAAAAAATAAAATAAAAGCAAGCTGGGTCCCCAACACTTTTTTTATTTTTGCCTCTATTTAAAATGTTTTAAGGATCCTATGTCAGTCGTAAGAAGTGGAAGCGATGGCACCTACCCGAAGCAAGTGTGGAATTCAAGAATGGCTTTTTTTGGGATGTAAAATTTGAAGTGTTAAATCACAATCCTCCTTCAGGCAGAGATTTGCTGGCAGGGGGAGGGAAGAGAATATGTCTGCCAACAAGGACAACAAAAAGCTGGGATTTGGGAATGCCTGTGTGGGGTCTGCTGCCAGAGGAAAGCCCAAGAGCCCCCGGCAGCCAGCGCCCAAAGAGGCATCACAGTACAGACAGCTACAGGTGTCCCTTGTTTCTCAGGTCAGGAGACTGCCTCCACTACCACTGAAGCTCTACAGGAACATCCTCCTGTCACCAAACAGTATTTCTGCATACTCTGAGAGAGGAATCTGACACATTTATCATTTAGTTAAGGCTTAGTTTAAAGTGGCGTGGCCACACAGCATCACACAAGTGCTCACCTACGGCAGCGAGAGGAGCAATGGATTAATTGCTGTTAATTAATTAATTAACACCCCCTGTGACCCCCCCCCAGCTCTGCCAAGTGATGCCTCCAACCTCCATGGGAAACCCTGCAGTGCCAGGGATGCCCTTCAGAGTCAGCTGAGGGTGATTCTGGGCCTGGTTTTGCGTTACAAGTGCTACTCTCACCCAGCCAGCACCAGTCATTTCTATACTGCAACCACGAGACAGCTCCAACAGAGATGCAACACACACACAGAACTACTGAGCATACATTTAGTACCACTTGGAACAACCTTAACATCATATCTTTTCTTATCAACCCNCCCCCAAAAAAAAAAACAAACAAAGAAACCCCAACAACTTTATATGGTCAGGGAAACATTTTGTTTCGAGGGAGCATTTACAATATGAAGTTTCTGAATTGATTTTTGGGTCTTTTTTTCAGTTATTTTATAAAAAATAGTTTTTAAAAAAATTTTTGAAACTATTAAAACAGAAGACTAAAACCTTAACATACAAAGTCAGTTAATTTTGCAATGTACCAAAATAAAAGCAAAAAAAAAAAAATAGATTTAATCAATACATTCTGTTTTCCAGCTCACCCTCCCAAGATCCAGCCAACCACTCTGCTGCACAGAAATCCGGGGCTGGATCTTTACTTATCAACTGCCCTAAATGTTGAAATCTTTATGATTGTACAACTAATAAAATACTGCAAAAGCCAGGGAAATTGTGCTTCTTATTTCCAGCCCAATACTGTCTTTGTATCTTTTACAGACAGCCCATACACTGTCCCTTGTCCTGTCACACACGTGTGTACACACACAAAAAATGGGACACACACAGAAAATCTACTAAACTTTACCAACAAATTACAGAAAGGAAGTGGTAACATGGTAACACTCTTCAGGATAACACAGAACTTTGCCTGATGCAGTTCCTCATTGCACCTCATTGAAAACTTGATTTTCCAAGATAAATCTGAAGCTTACTCCTTAATGGGTTTTGATGGTTTCGTTGGGGTTTTTTCCTCTTATTTTCTTTAATATGCAATTATGAAGTTGTCATTTGTAAATGAGATGAGCAATTGAAGGGCTCAGTTGTTAAGTTTCACAAGAAAATATATCAGGAATGACAAAATTTGGGTGAAATCCTAATTTTTAATAGCACAGAAACAGTGCTATAAAACAAAGAGGGTTGAGCACCTCACAGCTGATGCAGAACTAACTTTGGTGAAATCTCTAAACAAAATTCACTGCATGTCATGTTGGCACATGAGAGGTCTGATCCAACCCACAGCAGCTGAGGTTTTGGGGTGATGATAAAACCCAGACAGGATCTGCTTTGAGTCAAGTACATGTCAGGCAAAAATGTGCAATTTCACAAAAACCAGCACGAGTCAAGCTTCCTCTATTCATGGCTTTAAAACCTGGAAAAGCTGATAAATACAGAAAAGAGTCCACATTCTATTTTTTTTTTCTGACAGGAAATCTAACCTAACAAAGCAAACACAAACAGCACCAGCCAGGGGATTAGAGACTCCCAAGCTTGCCTGCTGACCTGTTCACCATTTATGCTTGCCAAGCACACTCAATAAACCCCCATAAAATGACCACAAAAGTTTAAATTTGGATTTTGGGGACAACTCCTAGGCTTGCTCCCAGGTCAGACAGCATCTGCAATCCCTGCTGATGAGCAGAGAGCAGCTGTTCCAGCAGGTGATTTAGTTGTGCTTAAAGAAGGGAGGAAAAAAATAACAAATTTCAAGTCCTTGGTTCAACAGCACATCCAAAATGTGGGGAAAAAATACAGCTAAAACCTGTGCACTCTTGAGAACCCTGTGGAAAAGACTGATACAGAACTTTGATACAGAACTGCCATGCAGCCCAAGGCTCTTCAAACCACTCAGGGAGGTTGGTTGGTGGAAGAGCAGCCACAGGCAGGTTTACAATGGATCTCCTGAGGCAGCACATGGACAAATACAAAGAAAAGGTTTTTTGGGGGCATATTTAGGTGGGAGGAAGGAGCAGCCACAGCCTGCATCTGGTGCTTGGGTTTGTAGTGCTGCAACTCCTACAATTAACTCCTGCCAACCTCTCGTCCCTCCAGATCCAGCAGTGCCCTGTCCTGGCCCCAACCAAGTCAGAGCTCCCTGACACCACAAATGGACCTGGGGAGCTCCCTGCCAGCCTTCCCCATTTGGGATGGGGCAGGGTGGAGCATTTCTGAGGGGCACTTACAGGGAAGCCAGAAGGAAAACTAAGAATTGAATTGTCAGCTTAACAAGTGCTTAAACTGGTAATTTTGCAAGGAAATGTCTCCCCTCAATTCCTCTTTGATTTCCCCAAGGGTTGGGGCACCCAGTGTTTCTGTTCTCAAGGCCATGAGCAGCACAGAGCTCCTTCACTCCTTAAATTTCCCAGTGATCCCAGCTCTGCCTTGTCTGGAAAACACAAAACTCTGCTCCCATCAATGACAGAGGAGCTGCTCAACATCTCTGCACAGTGCAAGCCCTGCCAGCAATAGTGTTCATGATCTGCAGTGCACAATGTAGTGAAACATCATCTCCAAAGCAGCCATTTACTCTGCACTTCACACTTTGGGGGGGTTTTGTTAAATCGTGACTGAGAACTGAACCATTCTGCCAGGATTTACCCTATTCAGCGATTAATGAGCTGATTTATAATGGTTTATTCAGTCACTTGCAAAATCTGGGTTCCAGAAAGTCAGGACATCAGCAATCCTCCTGCCATGGGTGAGCTTCATTAGTGTCGAGACCCAGAGATTAAGAGAAGGAAATTGCAGGGAGCACAGAATGCCAGGAAACTCACTCTGACAGGCCAAAATCCACAACAGAAAGCCCAGGTACTCATAAATACAAAACAACTTGAACACTGCTACAAAACCAAACCAGCACACTGTGCTCCAATAGGTACTTCTGTCAGCACAGTGGTTTGTTCTGAGATGAGGAAGCTTGTTTGGAATAATTGTAAACAAAATTAACAGAGTTTTCTACAGTTTCATTTCAGGTCACTTAAAGCACCCTCAGTCCAAGTGAACTTATGTCAAGGTTGAGCTTTGGCCAAGGCTTTGCACAGAACTGACACTAAATAGTCCCAGGATGAACATTCTCAAGTTTGGGGTTGTTTTTTGGTGTTTTGGGTTGGGATTTTTTTTCCCCATATTTTAAAGTTTCTAATTTTCAGAGCAAGGAATAAAGTATTTTCATTCTTACAGTCGCATGTCAATTGATCTAAAAAACACATTTAAAAAATAGTTCAATCCATATTTTTTGCTTCAGACTCAAAATATATTTCAAGCACCTTCATGTCATTTGCAAAGAAAACTTGACATTTCTGGCCAACAGGTAAATTACAGAAAATTTTTTCATTTGGAAAACAACAGTATAGAGAAACTCAAGTGAAGGGACAGGACACAGAAGGAGCTGCTGCTCCGGAGTGACCCTGACCAGAAGCAGATGTGCCAGATGTGCCACTTGTCAGGTCTGGTACCCTCTCAATACACAGGGATGCCTCTGGAAAACAGAGGGAAGGCTGAACAGCCACCCAGGATCACAGTATGGCACTGCCACTTCCCAGTAAGGAACAGACCAGGACAAATCCAGTCCCCCTGGAAGCATTTTGGCTGCTTAGTGGGAGGTTCACTTCAATTAATTCTTCAGAAAAGGAATACAGGAGGTAGCCTTGAACTGCACCTGCTTTGTAACTAAAGATTCTCACAAACCCACTTTTGTAGTGATTTGGCCAAGCAATTACATTCAAATTAACACTTCAAAGAAACATCTCTGACAAAGCAACTGAAACACTAAATGGGACCGAACAGATTCTGAGCCACACCAAGCACACGCAGCACCCCCCTCCCAAACCATGTGGATTAAACCCTCTCAGAAATGCATCTTTCCAGTCATTAACCCTCAGAAACAGAAGGCAGAACTTGCTGGTTTGCATCCTAACATCAGACCATGGGGCTGGAGTCGGGGTCTGTCCCATCCCCAAGGGTTATGGAAGCAAAAGGCAATTGCTGATGGATGGGAGCTCCATGGGCAGCCAGAGGTGACACCATTATTCCCTAACTCAGACACCAAAACATCCCCTGCACTGCCCAATCCCACACCATGCAGGGACAGACAGCAAGACATTGTAACTGAATCCCAAACCCCTGTCATTCCACTAACTCTGCCACATCCACTGGTTCTGCTTCTACAACACAAGAATCAGACAAGCAAGGAAAACCCGTGAGAGCTACAGATGATAATCCAGATATTGCATTAATGCCATCAGTCATCAGACTGATACCAAAATTGGCATTTGAACCTAGCACAGACAATGAGCACAGTGAGAGCTGATAAACTGCATCTCTGTGGTCTGGCAGATATGTGCACAGAGAAGGAAGAAATGTTTCATAAATTCAGACAAACCCAAAGTATTTCCACTGTAACACAGTAACTGTGTCCTTCCTGGACTGATGCCACAATGCACACAAAGGATAACAGCATTTAATACCAAAGCTCCTATCTCAACACTGGAAATACATGGCAGTATTCTGGAAAATATAACTAGGAATGGTATCCCCAGCATTTCAGTATTTGCTGTACAGAGCACTATTTACAGTATTTTCAAACAGCTACAGCAGATGCAAAAAAAAAAAAAAAGTTCTTACAGTAAAAAGGGAGTTTAAAAAAAACCCAAAAATCAGTGCAGTGACCTTCTACTTGAAGTTTTCCTTAAGAAAGATGGCATCTGTGCATCAAGAAGCATGTTACCAAATGGCATATAAAAGTACAAAACAAAGGGCTGCCCTGCATTAGGAACGGGGAAAGCCACACAAAGAGAGATGCTACGGCAGGAGAAGAGTATTAAAAAACAGGAAAACAAGTGAGTTTAATTACACTGGTCTCAAGTGTGAAAATAACTGAGAACTCCTCTTACATTCATTAAGTTAATGTGTAAAAGATGTCTTAAAAAAAAAAAAAAGTCCCTTATGGGTTATTTATGCAACCAGTGAAGCTTATTTGACCGAGTCTGCTGTTTAATCAAAAGCCTTTGGCCACATACATGAACGACTTCAGTCTGAAAGAAAAACTTAGAAGCATCTTAGAAACTTCAGTCTTAAAAAAAAAAAACAAAAACAAAACTCTAAACTCCTCACACCTACTCTCCAGAAGTTTTAATCTGAAAATCCTTGTGGGAAAAATTCTTGCCTTATGTTACAAAAATGATTCAACAAGAACAAGACTCTGTTACAACAGACAAAGGCTGCAGGAGTTACTGAAAGAGGCAGAATTAAAGCCAAACCTTCCCAACCTTTTTGCTTTTACGATCAGGGAATGCTGCCTGGGGGCCTGGATGGAGATCAATGGTATTTGTTACCTGACAGATCAAGAACAAGGGAATTCCTGTGCCAAAGCCTCTGGAACATGGAAGATCATTGATTGTAATTCACAAAAGTCAAACATTCTAAAGCAAACCAAGCCAAAATAAGGAGCTCTAATAAAACAAGTGATCTCTGTACATCAGTGCATTCACACACACACACACAAGTGTTAAATTGCATAGGGCTGTCTTAAATGCCACATAAAGGCAGAGAGAGACAAATCCACCTCCTTCCAGCATTTCCCATCAGGACAGTTACTGCTAAGGATCAGCTCAGTTGTTTCCTAGGTGCTGGAACAGATGGAGGGGACTCATTACTCTGTTCAGCCACTGGAGCAGAGATTTCTACCACCAAGCAAACCTCATTATTGCATTAGATTTTGCACATCAGGGAAAAAAAGGACAAACTTTTAAGTATTTCATGTCTTCTGATAGTACTTGTCACCTCCCAAGAGGAGCATTTCACACTTGCTGATGCTGTTTTGTGGGGGTGTGCAGTAGGACTCCTTTGCATGGGCTGGGAAATGCCCCAAGTGCCTGAGAGTGGCACAAATTTGGTTACAGCTGACCTGACCTGCACAGTGACCCAGAGACTCAGAGCTGTGACCTCAGCTGGCACTTCTCCACCAGCAACCCCGGGGGAGACTGAGACTTCTTAAGCTTTGTGCTGCCCTGAGATGTTGCTGTTCTACACCAGACATGTGGGAGGTACAGAATGAAAAATAATATTAGGATTTTAGGTGTTAGTGGCAGGTTCTTTTTGGGATAGGAGATATTCTTCAATATGCAATTTATATTACAGCTATTCCCAGAAAGAGAGGTGCTGGACTGCCAGCATGCTGTACTTTATAAAGTATATACCTAATCAGTTGGGGTTTTTTAAAAATGCTTTAAATTATTCACTAATTCACCGCTGGAGGAGGGGAAAAGGAGGGAGACACAAGGCATAAAGGATTAGCAGTATTAGAGGCTTAGAAAGATCTGTAAAAGGTAAAAATGTCCTGAAATGCACATAAACACCCCAAGTTCTTCATACTTAGGGAAGGAAAGCTATGCAGAATTTCTGCTCATTCCAAGAGGATACACAAACAACAACTACTCTCAGATTAAGGGCCTGCCTAAAACTCCTTTTCTCACAAAGGAAACATCTTAAATAGGATGCAGTGCAGTCCCAGGCTGCTTCAGAAATGAGATTTGAGGTCAAGACAGATCCTGCCCTCCTCACCCCATCTGACCACCTGTACAATTCCATTGTCCCAGATCTGCATGGAAAGAGGGGGATGAATTTCACATCCAAGAGGTCTCTGCATAACAGATAGCAAATAAGTTAAATGATGTCTTAAAATGGATGATCTTTATCCTATTTGATAAGAAGAATTCATATAAAAATAATTCTTATATAAAACTCTGTCAAATGAATATCTTCACTGAAATAGGAAAGCTCTGAAGGAAACACAGAGAAGTGCAACACACCCACCACGGGGAGGATCTGCAGCTTAGGGGTGCTTGAGGGGAGGTAGGTACAACCTCGCTGGCACACAGCAAGACAGACAATGCTACCTAGGATTTGCTTCAAATTGACAGAACTCTGAATTTATAGAGCTATGACCAAGAAGACACTCTGAGCCAGCAGCCTAATCACCCAATTAGAATAGTACAAATATGATTATTCCATTAACAGGTTCTACATTTCACCTACAAAACACCAACAACCAACACACTGCTACAAGGTAAAGATCTGGACTGGAATTATGTACCTAGAAGTCTCTATGCAGCAAAAGTTGGGCGTTTTCTAGCTTATCCAACATCACTTGTTGGAGCTGACCTGCTCTGTGGCCCAGAGCTCTGCATGGGTTAAAGCTACTCGCCCATCCCAGTGGCCAGAGGTAAAAGTGTCCAAACAGAGACTGAGCAGCTGCTCGGAGAAAAGGAAAAAGACAAAGCAAAATCCATCAGTGGAAGAGAATGAAGGTTTTCCAACCTGCCTCTCAACACCTAATTTCAGTTATCCCATGGAAAAATCAAACAAGATCAAGTCAGCATTAACAACTTTCCTGGGCTTTTTCTGTTTTCTCCTAAACCTGCTCGTGGCATTGTCATTAGTGCAATGGTTTACGTGTGTGTTATGGTTTTTATGAATCCAGTGTGCAAACTAACAGAAGCATCTGTCTAATAATTATCAGTTTTAATTAATGCTTCTCCTAAGAGAATGGCAAAACTCTCACATTTCCTACAGATCTCTTATGCATAATGAGGAGGATTTCACCTCCCTCCCTAAGTAAACTTCAGTTTTCTAATTTTTATCTTTACTGCATAGATTCTCTGCCTAACTTCCAGCGAGCCACTCTCCTCTAGCAGAGCTCCTGCTTAACACTACTCAACATATAAATAAAATACAATTGTTTTGTGCTTGAATGAATGTAGGATGTTGGTCTTGTGTGCGTCTGAACCGCAGAGGTAAAACCTGCTGTGCTGTGTGCACAATGGAAAAGCCTTTCTGCAAATCCCAAGCTACAACAGACACTGGCTGCATCTCTCTCCTCTCACCACGTCGATTGCAATTTTTTTTTTTTTTTTTTTTTTNACTTTCTAAGTTCAAAGCATTCTTGATATGTTAACAGAATGAGCACTCCTTAGTAAATAAAAATAAATAATAGCATCTAGTCTATCACATTAATACTGTGAAACATATATAAAATTTACATTAACTCAAACAACAGTGAAAAAGGATTGTACTGTATTTATCACCACAGACCCGTATTCTTTAGACTTTGGAAAGTAAGTGTCACAGTCCTGTATGACAAATCCTAAAGTTAGCTGTCAGTATGACTTAAAAAAATCTTTACAAATTTTTTTAAATGGCACATTTTCTTTGCCAATCTAACTGGAGCTATTAAAAGCTTAAGTACAGGTTTATTCTTTTTCTTTTAAATTCATCTTTAGTCTATGAAAAACATTTTAAAATGCAGCACAATAAAAAACATTCAAGAACAAGCTTCAGAAAATACATTTGCCCTCAGACACACAGAAAATAATCTGAGAATAATCTTTGTAAGACAGTTAAGAAACCAGAATTATGTCACGCTCTTATTTTGAAAATAAGAATTTTGTAAATGCATCTAGAATAATCAAGGTTTCATAAATACTCCAAAAATGCTATGCTTTCTTTTGTACTAAATGCTGACTCACAGCGTTTTAGCTCATCAAACCTTAGTATGAATTAGATCTTTCCAAATTATCGAAAGCAACTCAATGAGCAGCTAACTGAATGAGTAGTTTTGTGGGTTGGGTTCTTGGTTTGGTTTTTTGTTTTTCTTCCCTAAGCCCTGAGATTGCAGCTCTTGATTTAATTATAAAATCTGGGTCTGTTTTATACCAAGCAGCTCAGAGATTTTTGGCAAACCACATTTCCGACAACAGTGGGGTTTGGTACAAGAATGCAGTTTGTGATCAAGTCTGAAATTCTGGACGGAAGGCTTCCTTGCAAATGGGAAAGAAAGAAAGAAAGATGCATCACTCATTGCTGGCTGTCCCTGGGGTGGGGCATCTGTTGGTCTAAGTGCAGCTGGTCTGGTGTGAATCCAACTCTGCCTTGTCCGGAGCCGCTGAACATTAGAACACGTCAAGCAAAGTACATCGTGCGCAGCGTGTCCTGGTGCACCTGGACTGCCTTGGCAAGTGCTTGGTGATCTCTGCCATTGCTCTGGCCAGAAGTGTGGCTTCCTTCAGCACTGGAAGAGAAGGGAGGGGGGGGAAAACAAAAACCAACAGGTTTGGAGGGGAAGAGAAACCCTATTTAATCTGCCTCTCCTTGTTTCTGTATTGTTAGTTTCTTCTGAGCAGAACGGTCAAGCATTAATTAGCCCTAAAGCACCACTGAGGTTCTGAAACAGAAATCAGCACATACAGAACATCATCTGCACAATTCAGTGGTGAGAGCAAACCCACCCTCAAACTGCTGAGGACACCACTGAGCCCAGAATCAACCAGCCCACTGCCTTCCAATTCTGCAAAAATTCAGAGCTCTGAACTCACCTGTCGTGCTCCTTATCCACCAGATGGTACCTGGCTCTGAAGGCCACCAGGTGTGCATAGTAAGCTGGAGCAGGGATGGAGACGGAGCGCGTGCAGCGCACGTACGTGTGGCACAGCTGGTAGGTGAGGATCTGCAGCTCGTCCGACGAGAAGCGATTGTCATCCCAGAGCACGTGGTAGTGGGAAGGTCTGCTTGTTCCCTGGAGCCAGATCACACAGCTCATCAGCATCCCCAAACATCTCCTGAACTTCAGCTCTTCAGCTTCCTCAAAAGCCACAGGCAGCAGTTCTACACATTTCAGCTGATTTTTCCTTTAAAAGGCAAACGACCTCCTTCCTAGTTCCCTACCAAACTAATGCCTTCCCCTTTTTTGATAGGAATGTGTTTCTCAAAATTTCACCTCTGAAATTAAATGATCATACCAAGATCAAGCCTCAGCTCTGACAAAAAGCCATCAGATAATGCAGCTTTAGTACAAACATTAACAGTTAAAAAGTTTCCATGCCACACAAAATTCTTACCTGAATCCCAGCATGACTACACAGGTAGAAGTCAAACTCTGAGGGGTGGGTAATTTTTGTGTCCACTGTGGTACCAGCTGGAATGTTTCCACTTTTTCCAACCTGTGTAAACAGGAAATGCAAAGACACTGAGGCACAACAGTACACAACTGCACAACAGTTTTTTTTCCTTCCATCAATATAGCCAGGAAAACAAACACAAGAAAAAGATCTATATAAAGCAAAAAAAGCAAAAAGTGAAGAAAGAATGTGTAAAACCAGTATTTTGTTCCAACTGAAAATCTGGAGTGTGTCTACTATGAAGAAAGAAAAAAAGAGACAAGCTGCAAAATCTTCTTAGAAATTATCTAAAAAGATTTATTTTTCTGAATAGAAGTTCCTGCAACTGAATTGTCAAATCTTTGTTCTTTTCACCTTCCCACTCCAGGACAGGAGTAACTTTTCCTGTTTATACCTGCAAGGGGACAATCCTTCCTTGTCAGACAGGCCACCTCTTCCCTCAAAATAAATTCAAAGCAGAATGTCAAAATACTCTTTACTTTCAAACAATTTAACAACTGTAATCACATTTATTAATCTAACAACCACCTTCATGTCAGCTTTGGGAGTTACTAATTATTGCTTTGAAGCCTAGTGGGCTCCAAGTGCTCCCACAGAGAAGCCTGACAACAGGAAAAAGAACATGCAAAGCACAATCTGTGAGCACAGCTTTGCCATGAGGAACTCTCCATTCTCAGCAGCATCTCCCTTCCTGCACTTGGGGAGTCTCCTCTTCACACAGAAAGTACCTAAATCAGCTTGGGGAATGGGATCTCCACCCACAAAGTACCACAAATGAACAGCAATTGGTGACTTGGCTGCCTGCTGCACTTTCGGGGGTCTCGATCAGAACGTACCCGTTCGTTTTTATCCGTGCAGAAGAGTCTGGTGTGGTGCCTTTTCTGCACCACTATAAAGGTGATGCCAGGCTGATAATCCTTCTCCAGTTTAATGCAAGCCTCCCTGATAGCCAGCAGTTCGTGGTGGAGAACCTGAGCCACACAGAGAGAGAGGTGTGATCAAACATGAACTGTTGTCATCACACAAATCACTCTTATTTGTCTACAGATTTCTTTAACTTATCCACAGATAATTTATCATGTTCCTTCTTGCACTGTCACACAGAGTAATGAAATGTCAAAGCTTTCAGAACCAAACCTTAATTTCTTCCCCTGAAGAGGGCAAATTACATCAGCAGTTTCCTGAGCCAGGAGAGAGCTGCTTCCACATTTGTTCAGCTCCAAGCACGAGGCTCGCACTAATAACCTGCATGTCAAAACCTTTTTAACTACCAAATACAAATGAGGATTTAATTAGGCTGCTGAATAAAACAGACTGATTATTTTTCAGACTAGAACAAGGGATAAAATCTAGAAGTGCTCAGCTGCTCTTTCCCAGCTTTGTGCAGTCCCATGCAGGATTACAGGCATCAATAATAAGGAAAGTGGAACAAACCAAAAAGCAATGATTTGGAGTGTGGGTTAATTATACATGAAAAATTCAGTGAAAACTGAAAAGAGGATGTATCAAAAGTTCATACAAAGATCATTTTATCAATTTAAGTTTAGCAAGTGACCTTTCCTCTTTTCTCCCTGGATTTTGAGAAGTTGACTCAATTCTGTATCTTTTATTTACATAAATACTGGAAAGAAAAGTGTATACAAATGTCTTTAAAATATATAGAAAAATATTTCATTAGATATGGTACTAACAAGCAAACAAAATAAATATGACAAAGTATCTGATGAGTTTTATCAGGAATAAAAATGATTGGAAATCCAGTATTTATTAATCCTTGTTAAAAAATAAATTTCTTTTTCTTTGTTGCCCAAGTTCTATGGGATACAGTCTGACTAAACAGGAAACAGATGTGGAACATAACCTGAGTGCTAAAATTACACTTTTCACTTATAATTCTGTAAGGGGAAATATTTTAAAGGGGAAAAGTATTTTCAAAAGCACATGAAAAATATGGAAACGCTTCTCCTGCCTGCTTGGTTAGAATCCAACAAATTTGTAGAGGGAAGATTCGTTGAGGTTATACTTCTTGCAACTCCAACCACATAAAGGTGGAATTCCAAAATTCCATCACTACCACAAAACTACACCACCAGAATTTCATAAAGACAAATATCACCTGCTGGAACTGCCCCTCAGAAACACCATCCCTGTAGAAGATGATTCGAGTTGGTTTGAATCTCGTGGATTTGTAGAACTGGATCAGCAGCTCCCTGACCATGGCAGCCAAATCCTGGATGATTTCCTGGCGGTGCTGCTGCACCCGCACGGTGGCACAGTAACGGTTGGGATGAGCATCCATGCTTCCCACAACCTGGGGAAAAATGCTTAGCATCAAACCTGAAAGCACTGTAACAAAGGTGTTTCATGAGAGAACTGCACTGTCTTTAACAGAAACTTGCACACTGAGTGGCTGGCCTGGCAAAGATGCATTTGAAATTAAAATGTGCTCGGAAACAGCTCTGGGTTTAGTCCACCTGTGGCAGCACACCCTGCTGAAAGAAAAAGCTTTTTTTAAATCTAAAAGACTCATTTCCCTGTTTGTACCTACAGGCACTTAAAAACTCAAATACAGTTTGGAGCACTGATACCATGAAACCATGAAGTGAGTTCAGACTGCAGCACAGGAGTTTGAACTCTGGGACACCAAACCCATCAAACTCAAATGGTGATGGACCACAGAAATATCCACACCATTCATCAAGGGAAGGGATTTTTCTGTTAATGAAATATTAACATCCATGTTCTGTAAAAGTGGCATGGGGATTTAAAAATAAACAAAAAAAAACTAAAGAAGTGGGCACATCTCCACCTCGTTTTCCCTGGACATATAAGTGTAACTTTTTAAAACAGATACATAATATCACCAAAAATCTTAATTATTAAACAATCCTGAGCAGCCAACAACAGGTGTTTGACACTGTATTTAAGAAATACATTTTCAAGAGATTACTGCACATTTTGTGTTTTCTGGAAGCTTGAGTCCCCAGAAACCACAGCTGAGCCAGCCCTAGTTCCCCATAAGCAATGAAGCAATTTTAAACATTTCTAAGTGCTGAAGAAGCAGATTTAAACATGCACCAGCTCATTATCAGGCTGCTGATAAATATCAGCTCCCAGAAAAGCTCCTTTGTGTATCAGCAACTCAGGCATTTTACAACTAATACACACATTTAAGTAATTAGCATCAGAGCAAGCTCTCTGAAGTTTCAGTAAATTCCTGCAGAAAAATAATTTCTAATGCTATAATTAGGCAATCAGAAGCAATGGACCACAAAAGGATTGAAAGCAATAAAATGGATTAGAGCTGAGCAGCAGGAGGGAGCTGGGGTGGAAGAGCAGAACACAATTTACTCACTGCAGCAATGGAAGGTTTTTTCCCATCCCCAGCTGGTGGGTGAGTTACATCTGCACCAAGGAATATGACAGGCTGCTGGAATACTGGGGGTCTGGCAAAGAGAAGGGCAATTTGTAAAAGCAGCAAGATTTATGGTTAATAAAGCACATTAAAACTCAAATAAAACAGCACTCTGTACTCCTGCAGTGAGCTCATCGACAACTGGCACTTGAACAGAGTTGGTCACTTGTCCTGTGGCAGGAATTAAAAATCCTGATTAAGGTTCTCATGCTAAATACTTAGGCAGATTTTTAAAGCACAGCTAATTATTGCTCTTAATTAAAAATTAGTTTTAAAATATATCTAGTTTTTTCTAACTTGAAGAACTGCATTTTTATCAACTGGACCAAGGAAAGGAGTAAAAGTTGATCCCTTAATAGCAAATGGCATCTGAAAAATTAAAAGACTGTGCACATATGCAGATGCTATGAATAAAAATATTTTTTCAAATAAAAAACAGTCTTGGTAAGGAAGTCCAAAAATAGTAGGTATCAAAGTTATTGTTTGCAAAGTAGATTTTTTTTCTTAAACCGACCTTGAAAGTTTAAACTTTAGGTTAAGATATTAAACCAGTGCACAAAGAGAGGAGCACCAAAGCACTACAACACAAGTTTTAAACTTCAACTCTACTCCTTAATAAAACAATTTGAAACACAAAATCTTGGGCCACTGTAGTTAATTTGTGGGTGTGTGGGGGAATGATTTAATGGTTATGGAGATAAATTTATCTGTTTGCAGGCCTTCTTTAAAAGAAATGGGAAGGTAATGTTAGGGATTAGGCTTTTTTGGTTTTTTCCTCTTTTTTCTCTCTCAGGGAATTTTCTTCCCATTTGTTGCCTAAGAGATGATGAATGGAGAATGGAAGGTATTCAAGAGACAAAAA
Source organism: Turdus rufiventris (assembly GCA_013186435.1). Lineage (NCBI taxonomy): Eukaryota > Metazoa > Chordata > Aves > Passeriformes > Turdidae > Turdus > Turdus rufiventris. The sequence continues at coordinate 759,702 of PYHW01010796.1, read as the reverse complement.
ACATAGCTGGGGGCATCTTGGAATTCTGTTTTTTGTTGTTTGGGTTTTGTTGTTGTTGTTTGTTTACACACACACACATATATACATACATATATATATATTCTAGTAAAAAAATTGTTATTCTTTTACCCACATCTTTGCCTGAAAGCCCCCAAAGTCACAATAATTTGGAGGGGGGGGGGGTCATCTTTTCCATTCCAGGAAGATTCCCACCTTTCTTGGCAAACACCTGTCTCCTAATCCCGCAGTTTTTAGTGCCCAACGTGGGGCTCAAGGGCATCAACAGGAATGGTGAAAACTGAGTAACAGTTCCTGAGTAAACAAACCTCGTTAGGCATCATGTGGTCTAACTTTCACTAGTTTGGTTGGCATATGGCTGTGGTTACATTTTTCCCATTTGCAGTTCCTTATCTAAACATGGATCCTATGACTAAGGCTACTGTAGCTGTTATCCAGTTTGTACAACAGTTCAATAAAGTGAACAATTCCTGGATTTTAAACTTCCTCTGGAATGTGGACACATGGCTGCCCAACAATCACAGACTGAGTTCATGCCTGTGGGGGTCTCATTAATAATGGGGCCCATTGTGCGACAGCAATACAAGGGGAGTTTTTCCCCAGTCCTTCACCCATTTCTTTGGATGCACCCTACCACCTTTCAAAGGGCTCAAGTTTTTCTCCAGATGTTGATATCACACAATGGCTGGTGTTGCTGAAAAGGCCTAATCTATTCAGCATTTAGAGATAAAGTGGGACTGTCCTGGGTAAGTACCCTGACATCAACCCCAGAGACTAGAGACAGTGCCAGGAGCAGGCCACAGGGACAGGGAGCACTGCCCCACATCCTGACCCTGCCCCACTGCCCATCTCAGAGATGAACCACCCAGGCTGGATGGGGCTATAGAAGGAGACAGGCCAGGTGCTGAGGGAATATCAGCTGGCTCTTCCCCAGCGGCTGGGAAGGCCTCTCTGTCCCTGTCTCAAATTGGGAAAGTCTGATGGTGCAGCCTGGAACCCATCTCAAAGAGAAGAATGTTGACCAAAAGAAAAGGCACCACTATTCTAGATGGTTTCTGTTTTTGAAAACTCAGGGCAAATAGAAAATTGGAGATTTTTCATTCTAGTGACAGTTGTGTACTTCAGTGGTCAGATCATTAAAACAATACTTTTATTCTAAATTTCAACAGAAACAAGTATTCCTCTCCTGTCTTTATAATCTAACTTCTACAAGACTATTTATTAGAAGCCAAAAGAGAGTTTGTCTGAAGAATCACTTAAGCTACAGTGCTATGGCTGCAGATAAAAGCTCCCAGTTATCTCAGCATGACTCACATTCTCTTTCCAATACAATAACCTCTCCCCTTTTGAAAGATGAACTTACCTTCCCTGTGGCAGTAGAATGTTATTTACGCCTCCTAATTTGACATTTATTTTTAAGCAGAGGTTGGACAGAGTTTGTGGTGTTGTTCTTTGGACATTTTTCATCTGCACACACTGAGTGGCCATTCCCAGCACCGTGTCGCCAACGCGCTTCACCTCCGCTACAGAATGAGAAAAACAAAAAAAAAATTGCAAATTGCAAATCAAACAACGGACAAGACTTGAATTCGGTGCCAATTAATTACACCTGGAGTTCTAGCAAAGTGGTGCTCAAGCTTAAAGGAACAATGAAATCTAACCCCCAAACCCACCCAGTCTCCAGAACCTCCCCCCAGTTCTGTCTGCTCCACCTAACTGGGTCCTAAATGCAATAACTGAAGGCACTGCTGGCTTATATTAACTAAGAATCTTAAATCAGTTCTTATTTTACAATTGTAGCATTCTATCATCAGCTTTGGCTAATGATATGGGCAGTGTGGATAATATTAGGATATTGAGCATTTGTTGCATTATTAAACACTGGAATAGTAACACAAACCTAACAGTAAAGTGCTAAGCAATATTCAGCCAAGCAGTTTATCACTGCAAGTTTATTTAGCAGACAATGGTCCATAAAAACTCCAAGAAACTCATGAATTCCAAAGGTTAAATCAAATCCTGTTGTTAACAACAAAATTTGGACTTCAAGGCTTTCAGAGACCCACACACTCTTACACTTAGGGAAGAAATTTAGGCTCCAAGACTGGCTCAGAGAAGATGAACCACCCTCTGTGGCAACCAGAGAAGGAAAGAGCAGGGTGGGAAGAAGAGAAACAACAAGACTGTGGGTATAGGAAATGCAGGGTACGAAAGAGCGTAGGGAGAAAATAAGGAGAGATGATTAGAGGGGGCAGAAATAACTGTAATTACAGATAATGACAAGGAAAGAAGATGAGAGTAGTACCACATCCTCTCACTGGTTAAGTAGAAGAAAAGAATTCCCTTTTAATGCCAAACAGGAATAGTAAAAATGTCATTTTGCACCCAATTCCTATTGTACAAATTAGAGACGAGCCACTTCCTCTGCAGGCTGAATTCAAGGGGAAAAAAGTATTATTGCCTTAAGGCTCCTTGCTTAATCTCTTTTTATCTTGTAAGAAATAGTACTAAAGTTGGAAAATGCTTTTGTGCTATATTAAAATGTTGAGGGATGGGATAAAACAAATCTGCAGCTGCTTGGAAGATCTGATCCATCAGGAAAGAGTCCACAGAGCTATGGGAGAAAAAGAGTGGCTGCTGCTCCAGCTGGGCAAGGCAAGTGAAAAAAGGAGGGAGGCAGGACAGGAAAGCAAGCAGTCCTGCCTATAGGAAGAGCTGGAAAATGCATGGTTTATATAAAATACATGTGTGTATGCCATGTAAAATGCACTGATTGTCACTGTTTCCAAGAAACAGTTTAGTTTGCTGAATTTTCACTTTCTGTGCACCTGTATCCTTCCAACCTGAGTTTAAAAACTGAAATAAGAAAAATAGACAGAAATCTCCTTCACTTAATGCTTTTTGCCAAAGGGGAATTCTGTGAGTAAGCAGAAATGTTCTAAAAGAGTTTTTGAAGTCATTACTTCTTCAGTTACTTGGAATTTTCAGCACACAAATTTTATTAAGCATATTATAATCCACTGCCTATCAATGTCAATCTCACCAAAACCCCGTGTTGGGTTTCTCAGCTGAAATCTCAAATGCAACCAGCAAGCAGAATGGGGAAATGCAAATTAAAAGCACAGAAAACATCCTGAAAATAATTAGTTTTTAATACAGAACATCATGCAGCGCAAGAAAAATAGTAAAATTCATTTACAGCCCATTCCCTAACTGGAATTTAAAGAGCCAAACCAGCATTAAACCTCTCTCCTCTGGACAGTTCAAAAAAAACCACACAAAACTGTGACTGAAATGCACTCACTGACCATAGACTGGTGTTTTTCCTGGCAAAATGACCACGACAAGCTGCAGCCCAGTGTAAGTGTTCTTGAGGTGTCTGAACATGGGCTCCACGCTGTCAGCTCCCTGGGCGTATTTGCAGAAGCAGGGCTGGCCCTGGATGGGCATCCCAGCATCCCTGGAAATCTTCCGCAGCTGTTCTGTGAAGGACCTGGGGGATGCACATGAATACATTACATTATCAAACAGTAAAAACCCAGCTTGATTTTTGGGATTATTTTTAATGGAACAATCCTGTTAAACTTGCAGAGTTGTGCTGTCCAAAAACCTGGGAATTTAATCCCAAGTGAATCTTTAATTGACAATGCCTGTGGAGTCACTGAAGGAAAGACAGGAAATACGCTGTATAAATAACACCATTAATAAAAAAACTAATCTCCAAAGCAAATTCTACCTTACTTCTATGGGAAATATGGGATAAAATACTATTTGCAAAAAGACTGCAACAGTGACAATTTGGCATAGCCTGCTCTAACATAATTCCATCTGTTACCACTACAGAAAGGGCTGGAGTTCTTTCCTTTTTTCTTCATAACAACCAACAGAAATTACCAGCAATTGTCTCAGTGAATTGCTTTAGCATCCGTAATAATGCACAATTCCAGATACCAGAGAAAATCCTGGAGGTGAAGGCAAAGCTTCTCCTAGGCTGATGAAAAAAAAAGTCACCCTTTGATGGAAATGGTCAGACATAGAGACAACCTAATTTCTTCAGAGGCTTCCACCTGTGAGATTTTTAGCTCACTGATAAAAGCCCTTTTTATTAAGTTGGAGTGGGTACCCCCCCAACAGTTGTCTAAAACATTGCTCATCTTCACCACAGGGTGCCAGGATGCCACTGACTGAGAGGGTGTGAACATTTAGCTTTTTCCAAACCTGTTGTTAAGTTGCATGAATCATAACAGCCTGTGAGCTTCAGCCCTGCAGCCTGAGGCTCCTTGCAGAGAATGGATATTTCTTCTGGAAAAACAAGCACTCACTACAGCAGAGTCAGCAGCAGAACATCTCCCCATCCCTGGGAGTTGTCAAAGCCAGGTTGGATGAGGTTTGGAGCAACCTGGTCTAGGGGAAGGAGCCCCTGCCCAGGGCAGAGGGGTTGGAACAAGATGATCTTTGAAGTCCCTTCCAACCCAAACCCTTCTGCAATTCCAACATTCAAGTCTGAAACAATTCAGGGCTTGAGCATTTAAAAGCCCATCTGGAAGTACAGTGGGTACAAGGAAAGATTCTCTCTGTTCCCAAGAGGTAAAGCAGGATGATTTTGAAAACTTTCACAGCATTTGAAGGTGTCCACTCTGATAAATCAGCAGCACTCAAGTACCAGCTTGCCCAACAAGATGTAAGAAGAGGCCACAAGATGGAAAGGGATGCAGACATTTTACTGGCATGAAGCAATGTCCTTTCATGGTAAACACAAACTGATTCTAAGCCATCCAAATAATTTTATTCTGGCCCATTATGTTGAAGATTTCTGCCTATTTCTCAAAACTGAGTAACTTGGCTTACACAGACAGAAGCAACATCATGGAAGGGCAAGTTCTCTGGCAGCCCAGTTATGGACAAGTGCCTGAAGAGAACAAGTCAGTCCTCACACAATGGGCAATAAAAAGATTCCCACTCTTTGCTCATCACTTGTTAGGAAAAAATTGCCAAGCTGTTTGGCACATCATCTGAAGGAACACTGCCATGGCAATGCCACTGGTGTGAGCCATCCCTGCCTTGCATCCACCTCCCAGAGGGCAGCAGAGTCACTGCCAGGACAGCTCCAAGGCTGCACTTGTCCATGCATGAAGGGAGAGCAGCTGCATGTGGAAGGAGGGATCAGACATTGACCTGGGCCTGCACACCTTCCTTGAGCCAATGGCAAGATGTCACTTGGAACAATCATGTTCCATCCAAAGATGATGAGACCAAATCTAAAAGTTTCATTCAAACACTTTAAGTCAATAGAACAACCAGTCCTACTCATTGGCAAATACAGCCATTTGCACATTCCAGAAACTCTGAAAAGGAAAAGGTTTTGGACAAAATATTTCCTTTTAAAGAAATCCTGCATGAATAAATCTACTCCATATAACCAGGAAAGGAACCCAAGAAAACACACGTTAGCTGTCACTCTTGAGAAACACTTGGTGATAAACACCCATGATTACATCACTTCAATTATCTTAAACTCTGTCCTGAGGCCTCACTGGTCAGAAACCTGCCAGAGAGAATAAATGGCTTTTGTTAAGTCTGATTTCGAGGATTTCCTGATGCTGGCATTGAAATCAGGCTGGCATCATTCAAAACACAAAGAGACAGAAGATGTATTGCCATATGATAAACAACTCAACCAAAAATATGCACTTAATAAAAGTGAAATCATGACATTTGCATCAATAAATGATAAAATCACCACCTTACACACCACACTTACTTAAGATGAACTTCAGTGCACTGGCGCTGGGGAGCAAAGCAGGCAATTGCCCAAACCTTTATTTCAATTCCAGTGTGAAATTGTTTATTCCTCATGTCCCAGACACCTTGCACTGGTGTAGCAATTGCTTTATTCTGGAAGTGGAAGGCAAAAATTAAAGATTAATGCAAAACTTGATTGATGCTAAACAAAAATTAGCTCTGCTTCTACTTCCCTCCAACTGGCAGGTGATTTATACTCTCAGGTCATTTTTTCCCCTCTACAAACATCCATCCTATTTTAATAATCATTTTATCACTGTAGCAAGACAGATTTTTAGCCAGGTGAAAAATAAAGCTCATATTGTTCATTTTTATTGCTGATCATTGCCTTTGGTTGTATTTATTTATACATGGAAAGTAAGATTCATGCTCAGTAAGGAACATGAATAAGAGGCTGCATTTCTACAGTGCTTTACAACTGCTCAGTGAACTTTCCAAGGAAAGGTTACTTTAAGTACTATGAATATTTTACACATCACTAAGTAGAGGCAAATAATGGTTCAATGTCACACACAGCTCCAGAAAAAATGTGAACAAGCTGAGAAAGGTGATCAGTTATTCAACTTGGATCTGCCCAACACTTTAATTTCTCCCACCAAGCAGGTATTACTGGGATGGATTATCTAGAGGACAAGGGGTGTAATAAAGCAGCTGAAGTAATTTTGGTGATGTTAATTACCTTAATAAATACCGAGAGATGCTTTAGACAAGTTACCATGACATCTTCCATCTCACCTTGCAGCAACAACTAAAGCTTCTGGGCATTTTTCAAGACACACACATGAATTTGATACTGGATTTTGCAAAGAGTTGTGTGTGCTGAAGGCAGTGCCTCCCCCACCATGACTTTCCAACATTCATTTGCCATTCAGTTCCCCCAACCTGCTGGTGGCAGAACAGTTCATGAAAGCAGTCCCCTAATCAGGGTCAGCCCTGGGGTACCTTAACCTGCCACTGAAGGGAGCTTTGAGCTTATTTGCCTGAATCACCTGAAGGATTTTAGGCAGAAAACTCAAGATCCTCTCCCATTGTGGGTTTGGAGGCACCAGCCTGTTGTGCACAGGGACAGAATTATATTCAGCTGGCAATGCATCATCTGAGGAGGTTCATCAAAAGCCTCCACACAAATGAAGTTATCCCAGCTATTAAAGCTTCCATCTTGCAACAAGTCCCAGTATATAACTGATGTTTCTCAAGCTTTTTTAAAAAGGTATCACAGGAGAAAGATTATGTCAGAAAGGCCATCTGAAAAGCCCATTGTAAAATAAAATAAAAATCTGTAGGTAAATATTCCAAACAGGAAGAGATGGCTTTGGGGAAAAACATGTTGATAGAGTTGATACCTCAAGACAGCTACCCTAAACACAGTTGCACTACCCAGAATATTCAAAACCCAACAAAAGTTCAGGAATATTTCAGCATATTTTCAAATATATACAGTGATAATTGAAATGGTCCTTGTTCTTCTCCATACACAGTGATCTGAACCTCTCTTTTCTGGCTGCTTCTTGCAACACACAATGAAAGTGTTTGAGGCAAAAAAAAAAAAAAAAGGCACTTTTAACGCAGCTTTACTTTCAGAAATAAAACAGCAACTGAGAGAGATGCAAATTGGCCAATACATTTAAGGACTTTGAGAACCTGAATTAAATTTCTGAACAATACAACCCTGACAGCTCTCTCATTGCACACAACACAATAATTTAAAATACCCACATTACATAAACCATCACAGACTGTACAGAACCCACTGGACATACCCTGCCTCCATAGAGGATTGAGGGAGGCTGTAGGACCCTGCCAGTCACATCTGTCATTTCATCCTTGACCATTATCCCAAACTCTCGCACGTAAGGGTCGGTGTTAAAACTCGCACTCCGCATCTGAAATGATAAAAATGGATAAAACCAAGTTCATAGAAATGTATAAAACCAAGCAGTGCACAAACACATCAGTCAGTACCTGCTCAGGAGGAGTAAAATGAAGCCCATTCCTACACCTGCCTCACGTCTGACACAACACTCACCAATTTGCTGATCTCTTCCTGCCGGTCCGGGGCTGATCTGGCAGTGGCTCGAATCATAGTGGAAGTTTGATTGTCAGTGAGTTTCTTTATGCATCTTTGTCCTGCCACTATGTTGCACACCTGAAATTTCCCCACAGAAAGAAAATTAAACATAGTCCAACTGGCTTTTTTTTTTAGCTTACGGCTTTTTTTTTCACTGATGCACTACAGAATTTCTCAAAATCTGGCTGCTCAGAAAACAGTTTGCCAACATTTGAACCCTTTTTCCCTCTGACTCCCTTCCCCAGCCCCAAAATACAGAATTCTAAGTTTACTTACCTCCAGAGGAAGGTATGTGTGTTTCTGTTCCTGTCCAACTTGTAAACATGGAAGGTGAGGGTAGCGTAAAACTAATTTATGCCTGTCCTTAAAATACTGAGCTACAGTGCATTCAACGGTTTGTCCATTCTCCTGCTGAAGTGGGAATCTGTTGGAAAGCAAATATGGAAAGCAACTATTACTTCATGCAAAATGCTTCCCCCACAGTTCCTCAGCACACTTTTTGGCACAAGTTAATCTTATTGAAGGAGGATGAAACAAAGCCCAAATGATAAAATATCAGACCCAGATACTGATCAGTTATCTTCTTGTAAAAAGCTGGTATCAGTTTTGTTCCTTATATTACTTCCTTAAAAATGGAAACCACTGTCTCCATATTCAAGTTATCTGCAAATCTCTCACTGGTAGTTAAAAGACATTATTTTTCTAGAGGAAAAAGAGATTGCAAATAAGCAACATCAGGAAGCTGATCCCAAGTGGAACTACTTTTTTATTTCAGTTGTGGAAAACATTAGGCTACAAATAGGACACCCTGTCCTTCCAATTTTAAAGAAATCCATAAATGACAGAAAAAAGCACCCCACACAACAAAAAAACCCCTCCCAAATCTAAAACAATGCAATTGTTTCAAATGCCATGATACTCATTATAGTAGAAAAATAGAACAAAAAGAACAGCAAAATTGGGAAAAGACTTTGAGGTATATTTAAGGATATTAACGAAAGAAAGCATCTTTTTTCAAGGTAACTATTCCCACCTCAATAAGGCAGGCAAGATATTTTCTCACCCTGAGATCAAACATATGCTTAAAAAGCAGAAAAATACTTTACGTTTGGTGACTTGCTGGTCGTCTGGTGACATTGCACACTCTGTACTTCCTTTTCATTTGACCACAGTGTGTTATCTCCACCTTCAGACCTAAAAAATGGACAGCACAAATCACCATTTCTCCAAAAATCAAGGTGTCAGCTCTAAACTGCTGCATGAAACAAATTAAACAGTGTAATAAAACCATTCTATTTAGCCCCAAAGGGTTGCCCAGACAGAACTCAAAAAGCAATTTACAGTCTTAAAATTCAAAGTTCCTGAGCTTCAACCAAAGTTCAACACAGAATTTCAGAGACAAGATGAAAACCCAAAGCCCCCAGAGCTCACAGATGATGCTGAGCACATTCTGCAAATTCCAGTTCTGTACCTCTAAAGAAGCCCAGGATGGGGAAAGGACAAAAAGGGCACACAAGCTCCTTGAAACAAAACCCCTTGTTTATACTTTCTGTCTAAACATACAGGGTCTGTAAGACCTCCAACTCTTGCAGGCCAGCCTGAGTAAATGAACTGGATGTGTGAATGGAGTGGAATCCCCAAACAGAGACTAGGAGATTATGAGAACAAGGCCACAGTGAAGTGATTTGGTGCCTGATTGTCCTTTCAAAACATTCACAACCAGTGCAAACTCGGGATTTACTGATACTTTCCTCGCTAATTTCTAGCTAGGCAAAGATAATTTTGTTCATTTTTTGGAAGGTGCAGGATGGATTTATTCTTTCTAAAGTTGTTCAATTTCTGCCAAGAGTATCAGGAAGGAAGAATCTCCATTTTGCAGAAGAAGCCTTCAGAGAACAAAACCAGTAAGATTTCTTCCTCCTGTTCTCTTTGATTCAGTCACTACACACTAGAGTATTTACACACTACATTATACACTAGTTATTTACTTCAAGGAGAATATATGCAGGACAGATGCCCAAATATGCTAAATTATTAGTAGAATATGAAATACAAAAACCTGACATGAGTAATTGGAAAAATTTAAGAAAGGGTAATTAAAAAAACTTTAGGAACTGGAATATTTTTGTATGAAACTGGGATTGGTACTACTGAAAGGTTTCAAAAGCAAAAAATATAAAATTTTGGTCTCCCAATAAGGCAAAATATCGTTGTAGAAAATATTTAAAACATATCGTGGTAACTCATCAGACAATAAAGCAGCTGCATATAAATCCTTAATTACCTTTTATTTCTTTGGTAAACTTTACCCTTTGGGAATCTGTCAGAGGTTTTTGTTGTTCTTCAATACTTTTGAAGTCCAGAACTTCACAGACAAACTCAATAACTGGCTGTGCTTTGTAAAATGCAGTTGCAGACACTGCAGAGAAAAACATTAATGGTGTGTTACAACAATACAGAGGAAATTCTTAGGAAATCCAACAAATGGAATTAAGTTTTTGCCTTTCCATTAAAAAGCAAAAAGAAACAAGAAAATACTTCCTAGTACCTACCATCAATATTTAACATCATTTTCCATAGTGAAGGTCTGACTGACTGATGGAAGCCAAACCAAACTTCTCTGCCACCACCCAAAGGATTTGAGCACCCTTCTGAAGCTGTAAAGAAAGATCTCCCCACAGGAGTATACCTGCAAGAAAAAAAAAAAATAAACTCCCATGAGAAAACTAAAGTAAAAATTACAATAAAGCCATAACTAATGCAAATTCCTTTTCACAAAAGCACAGAAATGTAGAAATGTCAGTGTTTAAAATTACCAATAACCTGAGATTCCTGCCAAGACTCAGGTTACACCTCTCAAAACCCAGCTTGTTAGAGTAAGAAACTGGCTGCTACTCGATTTTAAATTTATCTTCAGTATGTTCCTTAATATATCAACTTATTCCAACAAAAAAAGCATTAATGACTTGTTATTTGTATTCTATTAAAACTTGTGCATCCATAAGAAAAGAATTAAAAGTCTCTGCTATTAAAACATCAATGTAACAACCTCTCCCCATACTCTGAATTATGGACATTATGTGAGGGTAAATAAGTGACCTAAATAAAATATTTCTGATCCATCTTTCATCTTGATAATTAAGTACTGCAAACTTAATAGCAAGCAAATCATATCCAG
>PYHW01010796.1:688330-744563 GCA_013186435.1 Turdus rufiventris | reverse complement strand
AAAAAAAAAAAAAAAAAAAAGCCCAGAACAACCACTACCAACAAGAGATGAGGACAGAGTGCATTAATTAACTTAAAAGAGCAACAGGAGGGGAAAAACCTTGACAATTTGGTGTCAGCCCTCTGTTCAGCATCAGTTTTTCCACTACCAATGCATACTTCAAGTCAATTAAGATCTTCCACATAGATTAATCATTGTATGCTCGTGAATCTTTTCAATATGATCCTAAATGTAATCAGATGTGCAGTAAACTTGCTACATTTGTGATGTACAGCACAGTCAAAAAAGAAAAAAAATAAAAACACCAAAGAAACCTTAATCTAATTATGCTGGAGGAAAGTCCTAATACCTACAAGCTTTACAGTGGTTTAAATCATGCTTAAACCAATTTGGCACCATGTAAAAATTTCCTTCATTAAGCTAAATTTCCCTCCCATCTGATTTAAAACAGCTAAAGATTTATCTCTATTAGCTCTTTCCTTCAGGGTAATGTTAATATATGTAGAGCTGAACAAGTGACAAAGCCCTATAACCACGGGAAACAGGAAAAATAGGAATTTATTGAGGTGAGCCTAAATGTGAGCCATAGCTGAAACCACCTGAAACTACCCCGTGCTGAACATCACCACAAACACTCTCCTCAGTGACCACCCACTCCTAATGCTGACTGCTCTGGCAACATTGGGAATGGATGAGATGATTTCTTGGGTGAGAAGCTCCTTCTGTGCCTGCTGACAAAACAGGACTCCATTCCTGATGCTTTGGATTTTAAAAATGGAAATATACACAGTAAAACTGAAGTCTAGGGGCAGTGTGGCAGCAGGAAATGCTCTTGATGCCCCAATTCCTTCATGTCCATGCAAATGAACAGAGTAACTACACCTAGGAAAAGGCTGATTTGGAAAATTTTGTTAACTCTGTCCCACTCAAAATGGTTATCAGAACAAGGAAGGTCAACCTGCATCTTAAAGTCTCGTTAAGATCTGAGGATTAATTTGATCCCTGTTTATCACGTATAGATAAACCATTTCTTATTTATCTTTACTTATAAAATGCAGAACTTCATACTTGTCATAAGGTATACTGTTATTCATCCATAATTTGTGTAAAGTATTATAAAGCAACTCTGCATACATGCAGAGTTGTTCAAACTCCTAAGAGACTCTCAGCAAGCATCCTTCCACCTTTGACAAATACTTTGCAGTCTTGTGGGTCAAACCTGTAGGAACTGGAATACTGTATAAGAAAGCAAGGGGAAAAAAACCACTAAGATTTTTAATGATTCCTTTATAGTTTCCCCAGATGTTACCCTATCAGTTAATGAAAAGTAATTAACATCACAGTAGAGACTGACCTTTACTGCATGGCATTCACTTAAACAGATTGGGAGGAAATAAAAATTACATGTGTGAGATTAAGAACTTGATTCAGGTAGAACTATTAACTACATCAAGCACTGCACAGGCATCCAATGTGAGACAGCAAATAACAGCCTGAACCATTCTATAGCTGCTGAATTTCACAGGGCCTGAGTGGTTCCAAATTTCCACATTTCTCTGTATTTCTCTTCCCCACTTCTGTTTTATTTTTGTCTACTTAAGTTGTAATCAGCTCTTAGGAGACAGAACAATCCTCCCCTGTAACTGTGCACCCCCAGCAGAAGGTGACTAATGCAGTAGCAACAAGAATGACTGTGCCCTCCCTCAGGGATTCACCTGAATAAAAAAAAAGGCACAGAAAATTCAATCTGGTATTAGATCACAGATGCACAGGCTAAATTATTTTCTAGGGCTTGTGTGTTAGCATGTTCCAACAGAGTTCCTTCCACTCCAGCAGTCAATGGGCACAGGAGCAGCCACAACCAGAGCCGAAAGAGGTCACCGCCCCACCGGGAGCTGGCAAGCAAAACCCCAGTCCTCTCCAGCTGCCCTGGGGCAAAGATTGCAGGTCTTAACCTGTGCAAGTAAATTAATTTGGCTCTCAGTCACGAAAGATTAGGGACGAGAGGCTCCAACACGGGCAACAGGGAGATGGAGGAGCTTCTTTCAGCTACTGATAGTGAGAATAAGCTTCAAGTGGGCTTTGATGAGATTAGTGAGGTGACACAACAGCTTCTTGCTGCCCAGAGCAGTATTTTCCCTGCTCTCTCCCACACTCAATTGTGCTCTCACTTTTTCCCTAGTGCCAGTCTGGAGATTGTCTGCTGTCTGGGGCAGCTGATCCAGCTCCCTAAAGTAGCAGAAACCACACCAGTGGGAAGAAAGAGAGGGAGGAATGAAGGGATGAAGAACAGGGAGTGACCACTGGGATAGCAACAAGCTCACACTTGTGTCCTGGCAAAGCACACCCTGAGCAGGGTTGACAGCAATAGAGATATCTATTCCAGAAACAGAAAATCAGTTGCTATTAGTCATTAGAAATAATCTGCAAATACCATGTTAAAATCTCTAGAAATGTTTCTATTCAAAACTTACTTTATCTCTCCCAATGGGAAGTGGCATAGCTGTATAAAGGTTTTTTCTTCCATCAAACACTGGTTTGCGATCCCCAAAAATCTGGGTTTTAAAGTGCTGAACCATATGCTCCACTATTTCTCTGAAAATGCAAGAAGATAAAGTTAATACAACTTTTTACTTTGAATGTTAAGTAGCAGACAAGTACTAACACTAATATTTACCAACAGAGGCATTTAGATAAATGAGTTATCCACTCCTGCCTACTAAAGGCAAGATTTGTTTGACTGATCTGAACTGAAAGCAACATTTTCACAGACTAAACTGTTTTCTTGAAACTGCTATTTTTAGGGTTTTTTTTTCAAATTTAAACTTTCCTTCCTCTTCTGTGACCTGCGGGAAGTGGTGAAGTGAAAGCTCACGCTCTCTCAAGCTCAAAACAAGATGTGCATGGCAGATCCTGGGGGCTTCATCTCCCCTGTCCTACAGCCCTTTCTGAAGAGGACCCTGGACCAAAAGCTCAGCAGCCTGAGAAGCTTTCAAAAACATCAATATCCCAGCTTACAGCCCCAATGTGTTTTCTCATACACACAACAAAACTGGGATGCATGCAACAAAACTGGGTATGTGCATTCAGTGGAGCTGTGAATATTAAAAGTACACCGTCATTTAAGAGTAGCTGGAATTAGGTTCCATTTTTATATGAAAGGGGAAACCACTGACATAGCTCTTGTAAAACCAGTGTCTACACACTGGTCATCCAAAGCAGTCAATGAGAGGTCACCTGAAATAATACTCTGATGCCAAAGGTCTTTTGGTCCCAATGTCCCAGAGAGGCATCCTTAAGTGTACCTGTAATATTCAAAATCCAGCAGCAGGCTGCAATCTTAACACACAGTCAGGGGCAAAAGGGCATTAAGAGGTTAAAATGACACAGAAAGGAAACCACTGCTCCTCCAGCACTGCTGACAACCACCAGCTCACAGCTGCTGCAGGGGACTGTTCATGCACCATGACTTGGCAAGGTAATTAACCCAGCACTCAGGTAGGCATTACAGTGCTGCAAAATCTGAGAGGAAACTGAACTCATTCAAGAAAAGAATTAAGACTGTTTTAACTGGCAATTTCTTTGCTGTGTCCCAGGGTTTATCTTAAAATAAGATGTGGCCACTGAAAGAAATGTGACCTCCTGCAAAGCATGAATCAAACCTGACCCAGTATCTGCCTCAGGTCTGCATGGTCTGACTGAACACATGTCACTGCGAGGGTGGGAGGAAGGAGGTATTTTTCAACCTTGAGTTAAGTTTGAGCATGGAAACCCCACTCTCTTCCTGAGCAAGTTCTTCCGATTGTAAACTGCTTAATATAAAAAATGAACACTTCCACTTCGTATTTTCAAGCTTCAAAACGCATCCACAATTAGCAGTGGTGCTTCTCAGCTGTGGGTGGAGATATTTTAATGAAAACTAAGTTATTTTCTCCATGCAGAGCTAAAAGAAGAGCTATTTACCACTTCACTAACTTCAGCCCTTTGGGACAACTGTTCTACCAAGTTCATGCCAAGTACCCTGGGCTGGCAACTGCAGGCAGAGTTCACCTTGCATAAATCCTCAAAAATTAAACTGAGAGAGCACCCACAGTGCAGAACCAAATTCACTCTGCCTGTCCAAACAGACTGGCCTTTCTGCCACATGTACAGAAGTGTAGCCAGACTGTATTAATTCAGGAGCACGTTGTCCCAGCTGCTCGTTTTCCAGTCCTGCTCCAGCTCAGGTCTCAGTGTGGAACTTGCATGTATAGTGGATACACCCTGTAGTGAGGTCTGCAGGGTCACAGTACAAGCTGGAGTAAAACTGAGAACAAAGCTGACAGAGATGAGAGAGTAGAGCAAAAATAAAATCTCCCTCTCTCCTTTCTAGAGGTTATATCATATAAAGCAATGATAAATACTTACTATTTACTATATACATGTGAATTATATAATCAAAATACGAGAAAGCTGTAAGCCAGCAGGAAAAAACATCATTAAGAATTGGATTACATATGCATCCTGCATAATACTGTATATATATATGTATTTATTGCACACACAGAAATACAGGTATAGACACAGGACCAAAAGGTCACAGCTCACAAAAACCCACATGCAGGTGAGTACAGGTACATCTACAGAATAGAGCAGTAAGCACTCAAAAGAAATAAAACAGATTTCAGTATCTGAATCTAAACTGTACTCTTATTGCACTGAGAAGCATCCACCACACCACTGCTGAATGCATCCATGGTATCTCTGCTTATTGCAAAAGGCTTTTCATCTGTGCAGACCTGCATCTGCTCCCATCACCACAAAAGGAGTGACTACCTGACCAAGCAGAGGAGGTCATTAGCTGGCACTGGAGGAAGAACTTGCTACTGAATAGAATCTGCCTTTCCAGTGAGAAAACCTGCTTTAGATTTTGTGGCAAGCAACCCCACACTGGACTGTGAGGGAGGTGCTCACCCAGGAAACACACACGAGCTGTGCAGCACTTGGCTCCAAGAGGAGCTGCAGAGGCAATCTGGATCAGCCAGCAGAGCTGGAGGGGTGACAGGGATAGTAGTTCAGGAAAGCAAAGCTGTCACAGCTCCTCCTGTCAAAAAAATGACTGCTCTGAGTGTTTTGCAGTGCTCCAATGCAGGAAGAGCATCTCAGTGAAATCAGCAGAGAGTTCAGCTTCATACACTTAACAATGGTGCTTGTTTTTAAAATTAACCTCAGCTACTGACTAGCTGAAAAATTAAACTTACAATAGATCACCACAGAAAGGGAAAAAAAAAAAACAAACCAGGGCAGCAAAGCACAGTGAAGCTGCTTTGTGAAAACACTATCATTACCAACTCCTCAGTGTAACAACAGAGAATGCCCTCAGGTTTATTAATTCACATTAGGGAAACCGTGGCTTTCGGGTGGCTTTTTTGACTTCACACTGTTTATTTTCATGACTGCATATTCCGCCCATGTGACCTTTTTTAACAAGGAAAGGCTTTGCTCTTGAATATATAAACAGGCCATTCCAATTGTCTACAGTCAAGGTGTAGTTATGATGATGACACTTGTGGTTTCCAGTTGGTGCCAAGTCTCATTCTCAAGTTTCACTTCTGGCAACACCGCTCCTTTTTCAAGTCAATGAAGTTGCACACTCTAACAGGGCACAGATGCCAAATGCAAGACCTGGCTGCTTCTTTCCCTGGACAGCTGCTCCTTGTTTTCACCTTGCTATCTGTTTCAGGAGCATAGTTTTCCCTTATTTGGAATCTACTGATGAAGGATAATTTCTTACCTGCTTTTAGTAACTCCATAATCCTCTCTCACAAACAAACGGGTTCTGCCTCCCTCTTGTGAGTAGGGAAAGGTGGGAAAACAAGCTGGGAACACCAGCTCCCTGCTGAAGGCCTTCAGCCAATTACACTCCAATCTTTAACCAGGTAATAATACTAATTTTTATCAAGTTGGCTTATACCCAGCTTCAATAGAGCTTATCCATCTGCCACCACTGGCTTCAATCAGCAGCATCTTAAGATTCTGACAAAATCAATCCAAGACTTAGAGGTGAGGGGAAAAAAGGGATATGCATATCCTGTTAATGGAAGTGATCAGTACAATCACTAATTAAAGCCAGACACATCTTTCCAGACATCAGTGAGGGCACCTGGCTCCAGCTTTTTCAAAGAAAAACAAGACTGCAAATAAAGGAGGAAAGGCAAAGTGCAGTGTTACCTGTTAACTCTTCTAGGACATTTTTCTGGCTTTATATCCAACTCATAATGGTAGATATCTATTTTAGGAATGTCCATTTCAAAGAAGTTGGCCTGCAGTTTGATTGTTCTCCCAGAAGTGCCAAAATCCGGTCGAGGAGGAGGTTTAAAGGCATATCCCTGTATTGGTGGTGGCAGTGGGGGAGGAGGTGTGAGCACTGCAAAAGAGAAAAGGCAACACTTAACCATCAGCTGTCCCAAACTGACATTTCAGCAAATTTACAGGTTATTGGACCAGTGAAGCCCAGCACATTTAAACCATTAATCTTTTTACACAACCTAAAAAATGAAAAAAAAAAAATCCCAAATCCTGCTTTCAGGAGACCATGAATCCTTTTTTCTCTTTCTTTCTTTCTCATGCAAATTTATTTTATTTCCTAGCCCAAATTACTGAGAGGAAAAAAATAAATCTTAAAAATCAGTTTCATTTTCCTATACCACAAGTCAGCTGGGTGGGAATTTCACAGGCCAAGAAGGAAAGCATGAACCAAAATCTTCCTTTCAGGGAAGAATCTTCATTTTAAAACAGATCTTAGCACATTTGAGGGAACACCTATAAAATGGAGTTTCCACCACTTTCCTCTGTTCTGCAGCTCTGCAAAATTCTGTATTAGAACAAAACTATATCCTACTGCTTCCTTCACACAGAAAACAGAGCAAATACTCCACTGCTGCTGTGCTCAGTTCTTGAGCTCAAACATCAGCTGTTGCTCAGACAACGTGACGCAGAAGCACAATGGCTGCTTGCTGCTGTTTCAATCCAGGAAAGTCCATTAAAAATCCACAGAGAAGTGTCTAAGGTACCAACTTGAGTATTCAAAACTCCTGCAGCCTCAGTGCTCAGGTGTTCTGTGAAGCAAAAACAACTTGCAGCACAATCTTCACATGTGAAATAAGCCAGGAGGTTTCTCATTACTTATGTAAGAATCCAGGTGTGGTTTCCTAAGATTATCAAATTCAGCTCTCTGCTAGCACCAGAAACAATTCACATCCCTTCATTAACAAATCAGTCACCACTTTTCCACCCTGGCTGTCTCTACTGGAAGGCTGTTCCAGAACTGTGATGCTCTAATGCTCAGAAAACATCCTTCTATTTTAATTTATTTGTTTTATTTTTCCTGGAGCAGACTGAATGACAACCACACTGTCAGCTGGAAAAGGCAGATGAATGAGCCCTAAACTGCTTTTGCCTGCTGTACCACTGCCTTGCAAAGGCCATCCAGTGCCCACTCACAGGACATGTGCACCCATTTCAGGTGTTTATGATCATCTCCCAGTTCCCTATTAACTCCCAGCTATTCTGTCTTTAATACATCTACTTTTCTAATCCATATCTATTAACCTGCTGCTTTTTGAATGATGTTCAGATTCTCCTTTTCCTGACAATGCCTCCTATACATCTTGATGAAATTTCATGTACTAATTCCTAACATTTATGGAATGATGGCTAATGAAATAGTAAGACCATTGCCAACATTAGTAGCATCAATTCCCCACTTTACCCCTCAACACTTCCCATGGCCAGTTTCCCACTCACTCCCTATTTTTACCACCCTACTAACAGTTAGCACCAATTTCCCCCTGCACCAAATACCTACTCAGATTTGAACTGGGAAAATGATAGAGGGTTTTGTTATTATTTTTTGAAAATCTTTTTTCTGATCTTGTCTTTCAAATATATTCTAAGGCATCCACCCTTTTAATTCAGACTACTGAAATCCAATTTCCTTTTTCCCCCTCCCTTTTATAAACATTACCATTAAAGACTCTGGTTCTCCAACACTAACCCAATCAACACATTAAAGTCACTTCTTGCTGAAGATCTGCATTTCCACACCCTAAAACTTCATGTTTCAGTACTTCAGTTTTGCCTGCAGTGGCAATATAGTAATTCTCATTTCCACATTGCTTTTCCAGTGTCAACAGCTGCCCTGAAAAATGGAGCCAAATATCACCTTAGCTCTTATCTGTAACCCAGTCTTGCCACAAGCAGCCCATCTGCCTCTGCATCTGACCTTACCCACCTCCATCCCTTCAAGGCAAGACAAAACACCCAGCTCACTGATTCTGTTCAACCTTTGGCTCTTTATTTTTTCTAAATTCCTACACCTTCTGATTTCTAAGACACCAATTTTCATCTCTTCCCAACACTTCCAGGCCCTCTGCTGCCTTCACGTTTTTCTGATGGTGATTAATTCAGGTGGCTCTGCAGTCACCATATCCCCCTGTTTGGTGGGACAAATTCAAACTGAATCTGTGTCATTCAGTGGAAAGAATTCTTTGCTGTGGATAGGACACCTAACAAAGCTATTAACAGCATTATCACTACAGCTGGGAAGTAACAGAAAAAATACTCCCACAAATATTCGTACTTGCAATACACCAAAGGTTTCTGTGCTCCACCTCCAAATCTGATCAAGAGGATGTGCACAAAGCAGCCACCTCTACTCCTCCAGATTCCTGTTTGCCATCACTCCCACCCCCACCAAAATTTTAAAATAATCTGTCTCCCACATACGTTTTCAGTCACTCTGCTGCTGAATCTTTTATAGATCATCACTGCATACATTTTTATTTCCATCTTTCCATTAACAGAATGTTCCCATTTGAAAATTATGTCCTAATCATTAACTTTATTCTGTGATTTTTGTGTATTTCCATGATTCCCATAATCCATTAGGGGAATAACCATTATGAAGTATTTTCATTTTCTGTCCAGGCTCCTGTATTTTAACAGTTCCATTTTTTGTTATCCACACTCTGCATTCCACAACTGCCTTACCACTATTACCTGGCCAACTGTTATCAATATATTGATTTCTCTTCTCTTTATGCCTTCTAACATTTCTGTATCTACTGCCACATGCCAATTCAACTGCCCTTCCTTTTCTGTACCATATTAGGTACGTCAGGACTAATTTTCAAAATGACAAAAAAATTAAACTTAAAAATTGAAAGTACAAAGAGAAGCATGATGGACATCCCCACACATCCCCATTTATGCTGCCAAATAAAGTCATTATGTAGTTAAGCAATATATCCTCCCTCTGTTTTAAAATGGGATTGTTCAGTGCTTCACAGGGGTGTAACAAAGCTGAATCTGTGAGTGTTCATGGATCAGTGTGAACACATGTGCTCAACATCACTGCATTCCTCCACTGGAGTTTTAGTGACAAACTGAATAAAAGTGAGGGTTCGGCCCCATTTTCAAGAAAAAGATAAATGCTGAGGGAAGCACAGACTCCTGGGGAAAGATGTGAATGCAGTTTTATAACCTGCATGACTCACAGAGATAAAAAAGCACCAAGCTGCCCAGAAAGCAGGACCACTGCCACCCTCGATTTTCATCTTAAACAGTTTTTTCAATTATTTGGGTTTTACGATCCAATTAAAGAAAAAAAAATGGGGGAAAGCTATTTCTGACTCAACTCCCAAGGCAAAACTTATTTAGGGCAGGGTGTTGCTTCAAGGAGATAAGTACTGTTTATTAAACAGCAGCAGTGACCCGATAAGCTCAACCTACATTTCTGCCGCCTAAAACAGACACGTATGTGTCAACTACAGCACCCAGGGATGGGAACTGAACTCCAGGGGAGAAAAACTAAATAGTGCAACCACTGAGCTGAATTCATTTCTTGGACTACTGCCTCAAATTAAGAAATCAAAATCAAACTATCTTGTGTAGAACTTATTACAGCAAGCAGCTGTGAAGGGTAGAATCACAAACACTGAATTTGGTGCTGACAGCACAGAAATAAGGCTCGACCTCCTATCAAAACATGAGAGGAGCCTTCAGCCTTGATCAGGAGGCAAAACTGCTGCAATCAAAGTGAATCAGCTGCCCCATCTCCCTGTTCAAATACTCCTGCAGAATTCCCATCACTCACTCACTTTTAAATGTGACAGAAGCTGTATCAATAGAGGAATATTTTCCTTAGTGCCAAGATTCCTACTAGGAAGCTTTTGCAGGCTGGTGAGGTGTGCACAGAGGATAACACCGGACATCTGAGCTGGAAATGATGCCCTGCCCAAGGAAACCTGCCAAAATTCATGCAGAGACACCTTAATGAACACAGATGCTGCTTCTGGAGACAGTATTTCAAAGCGTTGGAAAATCTACATGCATTCCTGGATTTTACTTTTAAAGTGCTGTCAAGGAAAGAAGGGATTAGAAAAGAGATGAAAGGCAATAAACTGGAGCATCCATGTGATAAGTATTGGAAGCTCCTCACTCATTTACCAAATGATAAAATGAATGATGAGAACATTTCAGCATTGATATGATGATTGAGACCATCAAGAGCCCCATTTTCAAGGTGTGAGTTAAGGTGAGCTGGGTGTGGAATAATGAGGTACCCATACGCTCTCTTTAGGCTTACTTTTATCAGGAAAGAAACCAGACTTCCTATTATAATTCATACCATTCACATAAACTAAGTGTTCATAGCTATCAATCTTAAAACAGCAATTTCTATTTTAAAAAATCTGGAAAAGACAGGTATCAGAAAAATAGCAGTCTTGTGGCAGTTCTATGAAATACAAATTAGCAATCAAGCAAAATTACTCTGTCAAAAGACAAGGGCAGGGCAAGGTGGTAGTAGAAGAAACCTGGATAATCACAGAAATGCTGTGTTAGTAAAAATAATTTCTGCAAATTGAAAACTATTGTAAACACAAGGCTGGCTGCTCTTATTCCTGCACATTACTGAGGATCAAAATCAGAGATAAAAGTGACTTAGGGAGTGAGCAGGCCAAGACACTCCTAGTCTATAAAAGGTGTGAATGAGCCACACACTTTTAACGAGCTTCTACTCCAAAATCTCCACAATTATTTAAGGATGGTTTTCCAGGATCATGTGCTCCATAACCATTTCCCAGACTTGCAGCATTCACTCTTTTTGTCCTTCACCATTTTTTAAAGCTCAGCTGCTGCCCGGCTCAGCATTAAGTGCTACCAGTCAGCATTAAACTTGCACGTTGGAGATTTTTTAGCAAAGAATTATGCAATTTTAATGTGCAGTCAGAGGCCTAATGAGTTACTAAATAAGAAGGGGCCAAACAAGTTGCATGGATGGGCCTGTTGACACAGGAAATCGTCTGAGCATAATTACACCAGTGCAATTATATCAATAAGTTTCCTTGTGTGGCAAGTCCTAACTCATATTTAATAACCAGGTGATGCTTTCACAACTCTCAGTAGGTTTTAGCATTGGGCTCATGTAATCTATGTTTGCCAAGGGGAAGACTCTCCAAAACTATTTTTCTAAAAATGTATAATCTCTAAATGAAACTAAGGTGAAGGAAGCCTTATTTGAAAGTGTCGCTTTGGGTTAAGGTTTCCAATATCAGATAATGGGGCTGCTCTTGCAGAACATTACTGAAAGTGTTTTAGGTACAACCACAGTGCACATTCACTGCTGCCTCCAGCTCAGTCAGATGCCATCACACAGATCCAGAAGAGGATTCATTATTCCTTGGGCAAAAAAAGAGATTTAGTAACTTGTCCTCAAATACTGAGCAGCTATTTTGCCTCCAGAACTGCAAGAAATAAATAAAATGACAAATGTGATCATCATGACCAGGTGAAAAAAAAAACAAGACTGGCAAAGGAACAGCCTCCAGCAGCTTCTGCACAGGAGCAGAGGATCACGAACACAAGAGCAACATAGGTGGGAAGCAACCAGGCTGACTTGTCAAGTTTTGAATATCTTAAAGAACAGAGTTTCCACAACACCTCTTACAACCTGTTCCACCCTCATCTTAAAATAAACTTGCCTTCTACTCAACTGGAGTTTCCTGTGCTCCAGCTTTTGCCCTGCTCTGGTGCACCTGCCACAGGTCTGGCTCCATCTGCTCCAAAGGCTCCCCTCAGCCAGCTGGAGAAGCTGATCACCACCCTCTCCCCTCCTCCTAAGGCTGGACACACCTGAGTCCCTTCACCTCTCCTGGTGTGCCACCTGCTCCTTCCCCTGGTGCCCTGTCACAGGGCTTGCAAAAGGGTCATGTCCCCCTTTGGAAGTGCTCTTTGAAGTGGCAAAAAGGGAGACATGGAAAGGGGACACCTCACACCAGGGGAAACAGGATTTCCACAAATAGTTTATTCAACTACCAGTAATGGAGAGAATTCAGAAAGATTCTTGACAGGATCTGCACAGTAGTTATGTATTATAGTTTCACATATATAATCAGAGCGAGGAAAAACATACAGGAGGTTCTGCCTTTTCTTTTTAGGACCCAGCTATTCAAGTTTTCTGGCAGTCCGGGTTTTATAATGAAGTTTAACTTCTGACTTTCTGTTAAGAGCCGTTAGGGAATGATAGGAGAGAGGCTGGCTGTGTTGTCTGTGAGATAAGGGAAACCCAAAGCTGCAGCTCATAGTCCCTTGATATTTTGGGGACAGAGGAATCTATATGGGACCTGTAAGTCTGTCTGTTGCTCATTAAGGATGTTTTAGAGCATGGAAACCAGAAGATCTTCAGTCAAGCTACAATAGCCTTGATGAGATAATGCACAACAAAAAAAAAATGTCACAGATTTATCTATTAATCTCTAAGACCTCAGCACATCACAAGGACAGCAGAGGAGATGATGTAATCAGATTTTCAGTTATCATTTTTGTCTAAACCCCCCTCAAAGGTTCTTCTGGTCTCTCAGTGAGCAGCTACCACACTTTCTAACCACAGCACATTGCATAATGTGCCAAAGTGGGCTACAAGAAAAAGGGCTGGCTTAATATTGATGAGCAAAAATGAAGGAGCTGTCCTCATATTCAGTCATATTTTAAGGCCCTTGCATGACTACTGAGATGTTTGATGCTACTCTGCCACATTGCTTCCGGTTTCTTAGTGCTGTAGTATGAAACTAAATACCTTAACAAAGAGTAAAAGCATTGAACAGCACTACCTTCATAACTGTAATCTCATTATGTTCAGTAGACTGCTCCAGACATCATTTTATTGACTAATTGTCACTTCCTGTGAAAGAATTCAAGCAAGATTAACTTTCAAGTCAATCCTTTTACCTACTGAAAGATGTCCCTACCCATGGCAGGCAGGTTGGACAGGATGATCTTCAGAGGTCCAGCCCAACCCATGATTTTGTCTGGAATAAAGAATCAGGTACAGACCTGCAGCTCCCTGGGTTACCCTGATGTCTTTTTGACCTCTGTAAGATACAGACACCATCTTTTCACAGTGCCAGAAGTGATGTGATCCACTGAGAGCAGAATCACTCCCAGACACCAACGGTGTGAGCTGTAGCCACAGATCAAAGGGAGAAATGAAACATCAATTCAGCTTGCTTTTAAGTCAGGACCACACTTCAAAGAAGAATATGTAAGAACAAAAGAACTGAAGAGGAAGAGATCAAGGCTCCAGCAGAAAGTAGCAGGCAAGAAACTAAGAATGGTTGGTTCTTTCCAGCCCACAAGCTGCTTCTGGACAATGTCAACCAGCAAAAGACAGCAAGTGTTAGTACTTTGCTTTCCTCCCACATTATCCTTGCAGCCTTGACCTTCAAAGTCAGCCTCCAAGTTTTTGAATACCAACAAGCTGCTTCTCACCACCTACAAGTGGGGGAAGCAGTGGCAGAGCACCACCAGAGCATCCAAAGTGAAGAACTTCCATTCTCACTGCTCACAAACCAGGTGCCATAACTGTTCCTGCACGTGGAATTCTACCAAGTCCTTCCACAACCCTTCTTAAGGGCCACAGAGAAATGCTTTTAATTACCAGCTGCAGTTTGAATTAAGTCATCCAAATAGCAAGCTTCATCCAAACAATGGAGGGATGCTTACAGCTTACCCACAAGTCAGCAGCCCAGTTTGAAGTTAAATGTGAATTCAAAGTACAAAATAACTCCATCTTCAGACAAACTTCTACTCAGTGAAGGGGGAAATGGAGAACATTCTTAGTGCTATATATCACATTTGACCATCATGATTCATTCCCTTTTCCATGCCTTAGAAAATGATGCTGAACTAATTCCAGATGTCTTTCCTAACAATTTGAAATACAGAATGATGTTATTTTCTGCATTCATAAAGAGCAATGCCTCCATTCAATACAATCTCTGTTCTTTGCCATTTCAAAAGACCCAAAGCGAATAAACACATCTTCTAAGAGGGAACAATAAAACCCCAACCCACCTACTAGCACCTATTTTTCCCTTCAGGCTGCTTCTCCTCTAAACAAGGTAAGACCAGAAAGTCCATATTCACCATCCCACATTATGCTTCCCTCACCCCTTGTTTGCATTTAGATCAGGAAAGAAATGTGGCTCCCCCTCCTTCTGTAGTACCTGACACTCGGCACTGCAGAGGTGTGTAGGAACCAGCCCAATCCACCCTTCACCGTGTTTACTTGTTTTCCTTCTGAGTCACTACAAGGCTGGTAAACTGTGACTTCTTCATACATCAGGACTGACTCTATCCAAAAATGTAACACACAGACTGAAGTTTCCATCACTGCTTGGTGTGAACACGAGACAGACAAGCCATTCCATTCAGTCCCCAGGAGCCACAGTAAATGCAGCTGCTGCCAGGTGCAGAGCTGAGCTCAGCGAGGGGTGCAGGGCCCCAGCCCCATCGTTAGGTACCTCAACACCTTCTGCACACACCAGCTGCCATCACACAACACCACCAGAGCTGCACAGCTCACCCTGACACTCCATTACCTCCACATCTCAGCCTCTCAGATTTTTATTTTTTTTTTCCTCAGAAATAATGAGAGCTGGTCTCTGTATTACAGCCCACAAGCAAACGATGGACAGATTAAATGCCCTGAACGAGTGGGGGTTCTCAGCAGTGCTGCTCTCCCAACACTTTTCCTTTCCCCTACCATGACACCCCATGCCTCTCCTCCTGCATTTTTAGAGCCATCAGTGCCCACACGCACACCAGCTCCACTGAATTAATGGCTTCTAATGGCTTAGGCTCTATTCCATAGCCACTGGCATGGTTTTCCATGGGCTGTGCCTCACCAGCTGGGAACTGGTGCCACAGAGGTCCCAGATCCACGTTCTCTGTGGGATTTGCATTGTGCACAACTTAATGAAACACAGAAGTGATTTGTCCTCGGCTAACTAAAGAAAGAAGCTAGGATGGGTCTGCTTTGAGTTGTACCTTTGCAAGCACATTTCATACCCACACAGATTTTGGCTGGCAGTGTTTTTGTGCAAAATATAAAAATAAAAGTTGTCTTCATGCCTAAAAAGTTTTTAACTACGAAACTCAACTGTAAAGCTGTAAGTCAGAAGTAGTCATGCCTTCCTTGGAAAAAAAAAACCAAAAACTTTTCCCATACCCACACTGGATTAATCTACATGAACACTCTCGTGGTTTAGTTTCAGAATAGAAAAATTCCCAGTTAAGAGCCGAGGTTATGCTTTATTTTATCATTTCAGATAGTGAAAGCAGCTGGAGCAGCATCCTCAACATGCAGTAGTATCTCCTGCGGTTTCTAGAGATAGGGCTGTGGTTTTCAGCATCACTGCAAAAAGGGCAAAATGCAGGTTCCCAATAGTGGAATAACTGAGATATTACGGAGTGTAGGCTGGCAGCAGAAGTCCCCTACCAGAATTTTCTTTCCATTACACCTCAGGGTTTTTTCCTCCACCTGCTTCTTGTAAGCAACTGATGTTCTCATATTACCTGACACAAACTAAAACTCAGCTATGAAAGGTTAAAAAAAGTCACACAGAAGTTTGTTACAGAGAGGCCCCCTTGAAATTTGACATTAAATGGAATTTGCAAGTAAAACAGTTAGGAAAAAAAACATCACTGTATTCTTATCACATAATGAGACTCAGAAAACAAAGCTGAATTTCCCTGCCCTGGCAGGAAGTTTCCTCCTTCTGAAAGAAGCTCTGACTTTTTAAACAACACACCCTTATGCAAATATTCTGAATCCCTATGAGTTATTCCTTAGCATTTCCTCATTAAACACTGAAGCTCTTCCCAAAATGGAAATGCACCGGTTCACCGGGAAATGAATTCTTCTGCATTGCCTTTCTACACACACCTGGATTTCTTCTCTATTTTATTTTTGTTTTGCTTGTGGTTTGGAGGGTTGGTGGTTTTTTGGGTTTTTCTTTTTAAATCTATGTCTTTCAGTAGACTTCACAACAGAAACAAGTAAGTCAGCAGAACTGAAGTTAACAAGCAGTATTATTTGAGAAACCTTAGGTTTCGCTGGCAGTTAAAAACCACAAACAAGAGAAACCCCCTGCTCTCCCAAAGCCTTGTCCTCAATGAGGATTTCAGAGATGACAGAGGTGTATGATGGGGCAAGAGTGTAAAACCAAAAGAGAAATTGATAAAAAAGCCCACAGAAACCCAGTAGAAAAGAAACATTCAGTGCAAACCACAAGCTGTATAAAAGGACAACAAAATAATTTCATTATCAAAGTCAAGAACACAGCAACATTTAGACAGGAATTCACCCTCTGTATGAAAGGAGGCCTGTCCTTTAACAGCAAACACTTGCTAAACAAGTTTCAGAAGGTATATAATGAGGCCCCAGTAATAATTATGTTTTAAAGCTTTATTCATCTACATGACAGGTTTAACTTCAAACAATTTTTTGATTGATCTAGCTAAGCTAGTGAAACCCCCACTCTTGGGAATTCTTTTAAAATTGGTTTATTTAAAACAAATCTAAATTAGCACATCCACACACACTTCCTACCACTAAATTAAAATTTCAATTTCATTATTTTCTCACATTAATAAGCTCTTACGTAAATTGCGTGACTAAACCAGGAACATAAAAAAATGCATCGCTGAGACAAAAAGTTGCAATACTGACATGAGCAGCTCAAACAGAGCCACCCTCAGTGTCCAACACTGCCAAGGCAGCTCCTCAGTGGCCACAGAGGAGTTACTTTTTTCATAGACTATATACAAAATCATAAATAAAATCACTTGATACACATAAATTTCAGAAGTGTATTTTCAAGCTTCCCAAGATAATATGCTGAGATTCATTTATTTCTCAGAAAAAATGAAAACTTCAATTTTATTCTGCATCCCTGAAAAGTTAAATATTTTAATGCTTCTCCCAAAGACAGACTTGCATGACTGCAGACTTATTAATGTTGGCACCTGGTCCCCAACAACTTCACTGCAGGTGGCAATAAACTCCCATACAACAAGGCAGAACACAACTGAGCAGAACTACAAAAAATATAACAGGACAAACAATTACAATAGGAGAGAACTAATTACTCTCACCACACCTGTGATTAAAAAAAAAAAAAAAGCATAAATCTCTTTCACAACCCAAATAGTAACAAAATTTGGTAGCACTGTGGACAGCTCAATGAGGACCCAATTCAAAATAAAAAACCTCAAAGCAAGTTTTGGACTGACTTGATTATGCCAGGATCCACAGTACTTTCCCATCTAAATCAATGGCTGCTTGCACCTTGGCTGTGTCCAATTTTGTGAAGTCAGACAGTAAAAAAAACCCAAACAAAACTTTCCTTCCTAGAAAGCCTGGGCACCAGGTACCACGTGGCTTCACAGCTGCAGCACAGCTATAAACCAGGGTAGTTAGCAGAAGCAATTCTGCTTAATATGAAATGCAAAGACAGAGTACAGAAACAGATGAAATAATGCTCACACAAAAATGTTTTTATTTGATAGTAGATATTGTTCTGATAAGTGAACAATAAAAGCAAAACAATTAAAATAGAGAGGTTAAAATGAATTCCACTAATCTGTGGTGATCAGTACACAGACTAAAAGACACCGCTGATTTTAAAAGTCCTGAGTATATCAAAATACAATCTCGAGGATTTAAAAAAAACTCCACTTCCTGGACAGTACTAGAAAGTGTCTTCAAAGCACAACTTCTCAGAAATGGCTACCAAAGGGACTCACAAATTACAGCTCTGGTATAAAACATGAGACACTACACAAATTCAGTCTACCTGGGGTTGATAATATCCAGGTCTGTCTTTTGCAAATTTCTGCAGTATAAAATGCATAATGAAATTTTTAAGTTCAAATTTGTGCATTACAATATATGTAGGGAAAATAAAAAAACAACCAAAAATCCCTTTGCACTGATTTCAAAGGACTTTGCTTCCCCAGTCAATAGGATAAGAGCTATTTTACATTCTAGTGGGCTGCTTTGTGAGTACATCAGAAAGGATGTAAGATATAAAACAAATTAACTGAACAATGCGTGGAACAGATCCCTACCCACAGCCACTACAGTTAAAACTACATAATATTTTCCACCAGCTTTTTTTTTTTTTTCTCTAGTTCATAACGTACCAAAAATAAGATACTGGAGGCTGAGTTTTCTTCATTTAGAGATTTAGCAATAATTTTTGGTAGGTTAAGTATTAGAAACTTCATCACTAAAAATAGGACCAAGTATTTTGCTTAAACATGAAGTAAGGGAAGCAAAACACCAAAATTTTGACAGACCTTACAAGTTCTGTGAAACTGTCATCAGAACAGACTTAGCCAACATGAACAGGACTTTCATCAGGCATGTAAAGTTCCTAATTAGTTAAAGCTATCTGTGTTTGCAAAGCCAATTTAGCAGAAGTTTACTGTGTTCATCAGTTGATCCCTGCAATTTCTGGAAGGCCAGAAGTGTTTAGAAGGGCTGTTTTCTGAAATGGAAAAATCTTGCCCTCCTATACAGGTCTAAGGGATACAAGAATATCAGCTGATCATCCAAGGGATTTTCACTTATATGCCTTTTCCACCCTTCTGTGAAAGGGAGGCAGACTGGTGTTGATAGCAGTGAAGGAAGGGCTACACACTGTGAAAAAAAGAGAACTTTTCTGGAAGTCAGGAAGGTTTGAGTGCTCCTCTGCACTGCTTCTGTACATTCCAATCCACCACTAAGCACGTAGGAGCACACAACAATTCTGCAAAGTGAAAAACTTCAAGAAGAAGTAAAAATAAGTGTACAAAATCCCATGTAACCACAGAATCAGCAAGAGAATCGCTGCTGAAAAAGAGGTTTCACTTTCCAATAGCAAATAGAATAGCTCAGTTCACCAAGGAAAGAAGAAAGTTTGGTGACACATCTAACACCACCAATTATCCTTCCACCAAACCACCTCATCTTTAAGCCACCTGAAGACAACACAGTTATTACTGTTGCAACATTACAATATACAATTTTCCTTTCCTTAGGAAAATATATTGGTCATGACAACAACACATTTGAAAAAATCATGCTGTGTTTTTGTAGGCAGTAACTCTGTCAAATGCAATTTCAATTTTAACAAAAATGAAGAGAGCTGAGGCTGTGTATGACCTCCTCTTTGTGTAGCAGCTTACAAGGAGTTCCAGCATTAATTTACAGTCTAGAATTAAGCCAAAGAAACTGGATGACTGTGTGATACCAGCAGCAGAGTAAGTAAGACCAGGTCCACAATCACTCCCAAGAGAACAGAAAAAGCTTTTTTAAGAGGAGAAGGGCAGACCTTTAACAGGAGGTACAGGGGAGCTCTTGCTGACACTGAAACACAAGCTAAGAGGACACTGGTGCATTAAATTCCACCAGATGAAGATACTGCCATTTCTACTACCCCAGGTAAGACATGAGAACAGCCTTCCTTCCCTGCACGACATCTTAAGACTGAAGATGTCCAAAAAGAATCAACATCCAACATCCAAAACCTTCAAGAAAATTTATGAAAGGTAAAAACAAGTACCTGCATTGAAAACCGAAAGACTTACAAATTTCAACAGTCTATTCACAATTTTTAAAGGGTAACTTCAAGCTAAATGACAAGAAATTAACTTTAGTTCCACTAATTTAATGAAGTTGTTTTTCATGCTAGGGAAAAGAAGTTGGTATTTCACATGCAAAGCTATAATCAACTTCACATCTTTTTCACACAACTGCTGCTTCAACAATAAATGAGAACCTTCAGCATCAGGCAAAACTGCATATCCTCTCAAAGAATAAAAGAGACGTATGTGGTATGTAAAGTTTAGAATTAATAAATACATTAATTAAGACTGAGAAGTGCAAGTACCAGAAGTTTATGTGGTTTTTAGTCAAGTCTTCTAACTGAATGACAGAACTTCTATTATGCTACTTTGACATTTTTCTTCCTTCTAAAAAGAGTACACCAAAAGTATCAAAGTTTTCCCTCAAAAAAAGAATTCCCTCTTAGATTTTCAGATTTTTACTTTTCACACTTTCTTGAAGCTAAAAAAGACCATAGACACAATGTCACAGCAAATTCAACACCAAGTCAAGAACTCAGTATTTGGGAAAAAGCAAAAAGGGATCATTAATTTCCTAATTATGGAAACAGTGATTTCATGCCAACCTCCTCGTGTGTAAAAACCCATCTTACTCCTGACACAACAGAATTTTTGAACAAACTTTCCACGTTCAGCAGCAATTTCTTGAAATCAGTCAGATACGGCCTCCTAACTTTGCTTGATACTGTTTCCAGAAGAAGAATTAAAACTAAAATAGCAAACCCTGTGGCAAATCGAGCGGTTCCCCTGGCAGGAGGCCAGCACCAGGGGCACCCTCAGCCTGGCTTGGCTGCAGAGTCCAGCTGGGCAAAGGGAGCTGGGACAGCAAAGCAGCCCCTGTGCATCAGCAGCGTCTGGAGAGGGCAGAAATGAATGGAGCCTTTCCTTGGTGTCAAGGGTGTGCTGACAAACCTGGAGAGGCTGCAGCTCTCGTGTGTTCACAGCAGCTCTGGCTTGGTGAGGAGCTGTAAACCACACTTGTGCTCTTTCCTCTGAGCAGGATTTCACACGCATGGTTTTGCAGTTTGCAGATTAACTTCACAGTGCCTGCTTCCAGGCTGGTCCACAATAAAAATCTCCAAGATGCCCTGCCTTGTGTGTGGAGTGGAGCAGGAAGCCGCCTGGGCTGCCAGAAGCCACTGTGCTGCTGAGGCTGTCTGTGGATGATTTCACAGGAAGGAAGCAGAGCCTCACTCACCATGCGGAGAACAACTCGCAGCTCCTAGCCCGGCACAGACACGGCCACTGCCCAGCAGGGGGAAAGGGCTGAGCCACACTGATAAACTCGGAAGTAAACAAGACACAAGATGAGCTTGGCTGGAGGCAGCAGAGCTGCAGGAGCCCGAGACATGCACCACTGACAACACAAAGCCACGGAGAACTTGGTGCAAGTACAGCAGGGTCAGCAGCCCGAGGTTAAGAGGTTATTGCTTCAGGAAGGGGAAAACATTCTTTAACAGAGAATGTGGGTCTCTGATGGCAAACAGCAGCCACCAGCTGGGAGATCATTCCAAGTGAAAGGGAAAGTGATAGGGTTGGATAGAGAGTAAATAAAGATAAAGAGACTCCCAGATGTGAAACTACTCTCAGCCCATATGCTGGTAATAATTTTTAATTATCTGTCTCCTTAAGCACAATTTCAAACAAGATCTATCATCAGGAGGTGAAAAAGCAACAGCCCAATGTGAGCCACCACGAGCACCTGTAAACTCGAGGTGTACCTGTACCAGAGCAACAGAACCCAACACCAAAACCACCAAAGGATTGCATCCATAGTTCCACATTTATTGGTACTGAAGTGTGCAAATGATGTTTCACATGAACGCAAGATCCTGGACATCAGGCTGGACACACAGAGCTGTACAGACCTGTGTGCCTGCCCGGTGAGAAAGCAAAAAACAGAGGAGCTGTACTTCAAGAGGAAAATAATCATCCTGATTGTTTTTCTTGATTGTTGCCCCTTCAAAAGAACAGAGTGAAAAAAAAAAGAAAAAAGAAAAGCCAGCACCTAACTGTGGATCCCAAGATATGAATGCTTTTACAGAAGCATCTGTAGGAGGAGCAGTAAAAGGATATCGCAGTTACAGGTCCTGTATTTCCCTACACCAGTCTTTCCTAGATTATCCCTCTAGGGAAAGGCATTTTATGCAAAACCATTGAGAAAGTGGCATAAAATAAAGTTCCATTTATTCTGAAACTTTTCTAGAAGAAAACTAGGTGCCAGTCACGCAAACACTGTTGTTTCCAAGTAAGAATTCCCACCACAGGAACAGCCTAACACTAAAAAGGAAAAAAACATCGTCTCATATGAACTGCCCAAACTCGCACGGTATTAACCTGTATTTCCCCAAAGTGATATTAAGCGTCCCTGGGAGAGTCGCTGACCCTTCTCTGCAGAACGCCCACCCTTCCTGTGCTCCCAGATTTGCCCAGAGGACAGAGCGAGGCTGAGGAACCGAACGCTGCCCCTCAGCTCTGCCGACACGCGGGCGCTCCACCCGCACCTCCACAGCGCGGCCGCTGACGAACACGCGGCCAGCCGGGAATCCGCCCGGGAATCTCGGGATGGAGCCGGCAGGGAGGAAATGGAGACCCCGGTCCGCAGCGGGAGCCGCGCCAGCCTCAGGGCTCGGCAGAGGGAGGGGGGAGCGGGGCAGGGAAGGCGACCCTCCCCTCAGAGGGGCCTCCGGACACGCGGCCCTGCGCGGGGTGGCGGCGGCGCCCTGACCCTCCTTCCTCCCCCGGCCAGCGCGGCCGCCGCTCCGGCCAGGCCCGAGCCGGGGGGGCCGAGGCGCTCCCGGGGCTCCCCAGGGACACGGAGCGGGAAAGCTGCGCCGGGGGGAGCGGGGGAGGGAAATAAAGCCGGCCGAAAGCTCACCGGGTCCGGCGGAGGGGGCTCCCGGGTACATGTCTCCGTGTGCGGCGGCAGAGGAGGTGGTGGCGGCGGCGGCTCCAGGGGAGGGCACGGGGGAGGGAGCGAGCCCGAGCCCCGGCTACGCTGTCGGGGGAAGGGGAGGAGGAGGAGGAAGGGGAGGGGAGGGAAAGAAAAGGGGAGAAGAGGGNGGAGGAGGAGGAGGAGGAGGGCCGGGAATCCAGGTTACTCGTCGGCACTGAGGAGCGGGGAGGGGAGGAGGAGGAGCCGCGGGGTCACGGGGAAGGGGCGCTCCGCCCTCCGGCCCGGGCGGGCGGGAAGCGGCTGCGGGAGCCGGAGCGGCCGCGCTGAGGGGCCCCGCTCCCCGCGGAGCTCGGAGCGCACTCACAGAACCTGAACCCGTCTGCTTGGAAAAGTCTTCGCACATCGCCGAGTCCAGCCTGGGACCGGACATCACCGCAGTGCCATGTCCAGTCTTGCCTTCAACACCTCCGGGGACGGTGACTCCACCACCACTCTGGGCAACCCATTCCAATGTTTAATCACCCTTGCTGGGAAGAAGCTCCTCCTAAAGCTCCCCTGGCGCAGTTTAAGACTATGTCCTGTCATCCTGTGGCTTTCAGCGACACCTCGGGAAATGACTGTGTGCCTCTAGCGCTCTCTCCACTACCTCCCCCTGTTAGATGTTTAAAAGGTATGCTGGTAGCATATCAGTATTACACATACCGCTGGATCTTGATTTAAATTTGGATTTGTTTGTTTATATTCTTTTATTCCTCCTGTTGCTGTGAAAACCTCAGCTCAGTTACCTCGTGGATTCCCACATCCACTTTCAGTCATATCTATGAAACCCAGCTGTGGTGGGGTTGCCTTATTGTCCTTGTCAACCAGATAAGGTCTGGTACTGTACACATGTGAAGTTTAGTACAACCAGATAATGTCTGGTGTACTTATGTAAAGTTTGGCACTGGGGAAAACAAACTAGAAATTACGTGCAAGAAGCAGGGCACTGATCAGT
Organism: Turdus rufiventris; assembly: GCA_013186435.1. Lineage (NCBI taxonomy): Eukaryota > Metazoa > Chordata > Aves > Passeriformes > Turdidae > Turdus > Turdus rufiventris. The sequence continues at coordinate 720,681 of PYHW01010796.1, read as the reverse complement.
GTGATGCATTGAGACCCTGCAGATATCCCTGGAGGGATTTAAAAGTCATGGATGTGGCATGTGGGGACATGGGTTAGTGACGGGCTTGACAAAGCTGGGTTAATGGTTGGACTTGATCTTACATGTATTTTCCAACTTAAAACAATTCTGTGATTCTGTCAGAGATGATAATTCCTGCAGGAACTGTCATCCTTTTGTAGTCACCTAATTAGTACCTCTTCCTTTCAAAAGAAAGTAGGAAAAATAAAGTTAAACCTGCTAAGGAGGCAAAAATCAAGTTAATGGCACTCACTTCCACTGGAGTTACCTCCAGAGTTCCAGCACAGCCATGATCTATACTTTTAAGCATCTCCTTCATGTTGATGTGGAAGCCTTTAAAAGATTCATGCAGATTTCATCCCAGAACAGTCAAGCCCCGTCAAAGTCAACTGAATTCCTTCACCAAGTATTATCTGCCAAAGGGCAAGGTAAACATACAGCTTGTAGTGTTCATCAAGCCCATTAATACCTTTCTTCATCAGTTCATATTGCAAGTGATACAGAAGGATATCACTGTTCCAAAGTATTTACCCTCTCCTTTGGGTCATGCTTGCAGATATTCGAGGGCTGCTATTAACAGCTCAGCTTTCACTTCAAGTGAACTGTTCCTGAAACCATTGTCACCACTAGAGTTTCCACTGGAGTGATTTTGGATTTGTCTCCATTCCAGGCTTCTCAAATTGCTGGAAAGTAAAGATTTACCCATAACTATAAACAAATAAAGGACAAAATTATGGGTCAACTTTAGTTTTAAAATAAAGCCAAGCAGCTCTAACAAAAAGATAAACAGAGGAGCTGGCAAAGGGGTTGCTGTTTTTCTCCCTGTGAGGAGCTGGGTAATATTTTTGCACAACCACCAATAATTTTTGGTTTATGCTATATAACCTTACTACAGGCTGAAAAAAGAGGGTGGATGGGGGAAAATCCCCCAAAACAAGAGCCAGAGAGAATTATCTGAGGCACATTTGACCTTTCTGCTGAGGTGGCAGGAGGAAAACATGCAGTTTCTGTATCAACGTCGATTTTTTAAATGCTATATTTAAACCAATCTCTTCAATCTGATTAGGAATGTAACTTCCTCTAAGATTAGACATACTATTGTGCCTGTTAGACCTGCATTGAAGAAAGAAAAGGATGTAAAATATACTGACAACTTTCTGGAAATGTTCACTTGGTTAATTTGGTCACCCTGGCTATCCGAGCTGACTTGCACGGAAGATACAAGTCAGCTGTGGTAGCAGTTTGAAAAGAACAAGCTAACAAGCATCAGAAGACAGGTGAAATATATAAGGGGAGGTTTTACAAAATACTAAACACTCATCCCACACTTCCCTCTGGCTCAAAAGGATGCTCTGCAATTGATTTCAGAAGTTCTTTGAAAGACAGAGATCCTGAGAATGAAAATTAATTCCTGAAACATCCTAGAGTGCAACATTCTTGTACTGATTCAATGCTGATTTCTCAGGATTTAGCACTTATTAAGCAAAAGCATTTATCACTGTTTATACAAGACTGTAGAACTGCACAGTCAGCTACATAATAAATGAAATTGCACAGTTTTCCCACGTGGAAGTGCTGCTGTTCCTCAGGTATATTTTCATGGTACTGAGCACTTCCAGCAGCATTTCTGTGCATCGAGGAGAGTTCCAGCTCTTCTGCCTCTGTTCACACACTCATCTTGGGCTTTATTTCCAATGCTTTCTGTCACTGACAACTGCTGGTTTGGAGCACAGTGAAACCTAATTATGTCTTACTGGGCCATTTCACCCAAAAAAGGCCTCAGTTCTTGAAAAGGTTTGTTCTGAAAGAGAGGTTGGAAAGCTCTGTAACAGCATTCTTTTATGCATGCTCTTTATATGCTGTATTAACAATTATATGGTAGTATAATAACAGCTGCTTAAACACTTAAAATTAGGTTTTTCTAAAGAAAAAAGAGTGACTGGTGGGCACAATACCTGTCTTAACTGCTGGATTTCAAGTTGACATTTTTCAGAACTGATATCTGTCACAGAAGAAATTATTAATTTTAGACAAAAAACATGTTCTAATCATTCTGGTAGCAAAGATATTATTTAGGAGCAGCATTTAAAAATCATTTATAGCAGCAGCAGCAATCTAAGGAAAACATTTTCTATACAAATAAACCAGTGGCAAATTTCTTTTGATGACAAAACACAAATTGATCTCCCTAAGTAACAACCATTCCCATTTTAAATTGAATTAATTTTAAACCCCCAGGGTTTATAAATGTCTGGCAGTCATTGCTTACAATGATACGGCAGCAAAAAATTTTGCTCAGAACTGAAAGATGTAAATTTTATTCTTGGCTTGGAGGGGATTTAGGCTTATATTTGCCATCTCTCAACTGGCCTAACATTTAAGATGTTACCCTTGAGTACATACATTAGACCTGTCACATATTCTGCATTCTACTTTACATAAGAATTTAAAATCAGATCCAAAGTGAAGAAGTCCATGGCTCTATGCCCTGATGTGTTCACATTTTGCAAAGACTTTGAGGGTTCTGTTTCTGCTCAGGAATTGTTTGTTATTTTAACAGTTAAGTATTTAACCACAATTAATCCATGATGGAGGGACCAAAACCTGATTTTTGCCTTTCTATAATCAGATAATTGTCCCAACTACCCAGCCACAAAGCTTCGCTTGATTTTTTTGGTCAAATGAATTGCAATAATAATTTATTTTAAAAACCCAAAAAAACACCAAAACAAGTAATTATCATTAGATTACTAACTTCAGTTCACTCAAAAAGACAATTTTTCCAGGTGATCAGGGCCAACAATGCAACAATTCAACTTGATGGAAAAGATGCAGCACCACCTGCTGGGGATGTGTTACACACACTGTTATTACAGTTTTAAGACGTAACAGAGTTTTGTTCTTCATTGCAATGACCTGGTTACAAGGGGGGAAAAAACTCCAAAATAAAAAACCCAACTAGGAACAAAAAAGACTTTCCAAAAAGAAGATAAAAGAAGCAAATACTGTACATGAGACTGTTCACCAAGAAAAAAAAGCATGTCCCTAAGTGCCACATCTACCTGTCTTTTAAATACCTCCAAGGCTGTTGGCTCACTCCCATCCCTGGGCAGCCTGTTCCAGTGCTTGATCATCCTTCCCATGCAGATTTTTTTCTTAATACTGAATCTAAATTTCCCTGAGCACAACTTGAGGCCATTTCTACCATCTTAGCACTTATTACCTGGGAGAAGAGACCAACCCCCACCTGCCTTCAGCCTCCTGTCAGGCAGCTCTTCCCCAGCTTTGTTCCTTTTCTTCAGACAGGCTCCAATGTATTTCTTCTAGTAAAGAACCCAAATCTGAACACAGGACTCGAGGTGTGGCCTCAGCAGTGCTCTGAGTACAGGAGGAGAATCACTGCTCTGCTCCTGCTGGCCACACTTTGCCTTTGGTCACTGAGAAACTGCAGCCTTGAGAGCTGGAGAGAGGCAGCTCAAGGAGAGAAGAATCCCCTCAGGAAGGTTTATAAACAGCAACAAAATAGTTAAGCAAGGACAAGGGAAGAGAAAGGAACTATCAACTTCACGTCTCCTTGGTGTAAAGACCTCCTGAGTCTTTGGCCACTTTGATGACCACCAGTGGCCTTGGTCGTGTTCTAGCTCAGGCATCAGCTCTGTAGTGTTCACACAGCTGACTCAGGATGAGGTGCTAAGGGCTGACTGCTTTGTGAACCATAATGACGGATCTTGCTGATGTTTTCATCTTCCTTGGCAATGCACAAGCACATCCAGCCAGATCTCTGCCTCTGCTCTTCACCATCCATCCTCCAAGTGTAAAATATCCACCTCAGGGAAGTTGCATAGCCAAGTTCCTTGTTCTGTTTATCATAAAGACAGCCCTGTGTGATCCTTGCTAGTACACAGCTGTATCATCATCCTAAACCTCACCAGCCTGGAAATAACTCACCACCCTGGAGTAGCAGAATACACAGAAGAATGGAAGGGGCTTTGTTGGTTTTTTTCTATTTGCTGTAGATTCATCCAGGACAGAGACTTTTGCTCCAAAAGGATGGCTATGTGTTAGACAGTAAAAGTACAGTCACAGGATCAGAGGTGAAAAGCACACACCACTGCAAATTTCTAGACCCTTGGTCTGCTTTATTAGCCAGCTTTATTAATGAAGCTTTATTAACCAGCAATCTTGATCAGATACTAGACTTCCAAAAGCTTTAGGAAGCAGCAAAACTGGGGTTTCTTTTGGTTTTATGCTTTCTTTTACACAGTGATATGTTTTCATCAGAACTTTATTCTGGGCTCCTACTGAGCAGCTTTATCAGTGTCACTCAATAGATGCAGCAAGACAGCCATGAAGAAAGGATGCAGGCAAATCTCATTTAATTAACATCTTTGCCAACCAAAGCCTAAGCTTATGTGAATGTCACATTTAAATTTTAGGCCTTCATATTTTATTTTTTAACAACCCATCAGCATTTCTAATAATTTTTAGCTCAAGGACTGTTAGAACTGTTACAAAACCGTGTCTTTTAAACCTAAAATTTTCTTGACTGCTTGCACACTTCCAGTACTCATCTCCCAGGCCAGCGACATTTGCAAGTTTAGTTGATTGAAAAGGAATCTTATTTCTCTGTTGCTACTTTTCAGTCAGATCATCATCTCGTGGACCTCTGGGACAGCTCTGAGGGCTTCTGCACAGGAGTGAGGGACAGACAAGGCAGGCTCATGCGAGTCCCTGTGAAATCCCATCCTCAAGCACCCAGCAATGACAGAGGTTCCTGAATATTTAATCCACTAGGAAGGTGCATTTATTTGCTGCTTTGAGGTAGGTATAAAAATGTAGACAATTGCCCTGTGCCTTGAATAGGAAGTTTAAGTAAATGCTTAAATCCAGAGCTGGTGACCTCACTAATAGGGATAAGCAGCCACAAATTAAGAACTGTATCACTGTGCATTTATCATCTCTAGCAGTAAATAGTGTTAGATCTTTGTTTGGTAAAATTCTCAGTTTTTTCTGATCCTTAGGAAGGGATGGATACAACAGGTAGTCTCTCTTGCCTGCCTCAGTTTTTACTTGTTGTGGTCCAATAAATCCTGAGATTTCTATAAAGGAGCACTACAAAAGCAGGCTGTTGGATACACTTTGCTGGTAATAGAAAATTGTCATTTTAGGACACACCACTCAGCTTGGAGTCATCTGCAAATCTGCTGAGGGTACACCTGATCCCCCTGCTGATGTCTTTGATGAAGACTTTAAATCATAATGGTGCCAAAGAGACCTGAGGGACGCATCACTGATCTACATCTGGATCAATCACTGCACTGTGGATGTGACCATCCAGCCAATTCCTTATTCCAAACAATCCATCCATAAAATCCTTCTCTGTCCAATTAAGACAGAAGGATGTTGTGTGGGACTGTGTTAAAGGCTTTATAGAAGTCCAGCAGGTGACATCTGTGACCCTTCTCTTTTCCACTCCACATGGTCACTCCATCATAGAAGGCCCCTTGGTTGATCCAGCAGGATTTGACCCTGATGGAGCCGTGGCTGTCCCAAATCACCTCCCTGTCCTCCAGGAGTGCCCCAGCACAGCTTCAACAAAATCTGTTCCACGATCTGATGAGCCACTGAGGTGAGGATCATCAAATGCACATCTCTCCAGAAGACAAAATAAATTTTAAAAAGACAACCCAGAGAACATTTATTTTCACAATCCGATGATGCCTTTGGGGCAAAACTCTGGAATTTGCTCGAGCTCATCAGAATCCCAGAGCCACAGAACAGGTGAGGTTGGAAGGGACCACAGTGGGGTCTCCTGGTGCCCAGAGCACAGGATTGTGTCCAGTGCTGGGATATCTCCAGTGAGGGAGACTTCACATCTGCTCTGGGCAATCTGTTCAGTGCTCAGTCACTGCACAGGAAGGAAATTCTTGCTCATGTTCAGGTGGGAAAACTTGGGCCGCACACTTCTGTACCTAGCGCTTGTTCTGCACCTTTTATTCCCATTTTATCCCATACAGAAAATTGAGCGTTTTAGCGAGACCTGAAATAGTTGTGGGGGAGGAGGGCCTGGGTCTCTCAGGCTGTGCCAGGGCGTTTCAGTTTGGATCCCGGGAAAATCGCCTCAGAGGTTTCCAGGCCTGGCAGGGCTGCCCAGGGCAGCGGCGCCAGGGAAGGCTTCTCTGAAGGGATGTGGCACTTGGGAGCACGGGTAGGCCTGGCAGTGCCGGGTGAGCGGCTGGACCCGATGCCAGGAATGAATTTTTAGGTAATTAATAAGTTAGGAATTTTCTCAGATTTTAGGAATGAATTATTCCCTGTGAGGGCGGCGATGGACGGGGAGAGGTGGGGGGAAGGGGAAAGGAGGGAGCGCGCGCGGGACCTGCCATGCGCGGCGGGTGACGTGATGACGTCACGGGTGACGCAACGTGCCCTGCCTTATAAATCCGCGCCGCCGCGCCCGGCCCCTTTCGCTCTGCGGCGGCCCAAGGTGCTGAGTCCTTCGTACGAAGCTAAGGCCGACCCCCCCGGCGACCAGCACCGCGCCCCGCCATGGCCTCCGTCTCCGAGCTCGCCTGCATCTACTCCGCCCTCATCCTGCACGACGACGAGGTCACCGTGACGGTGAGTGCGGCCGCACAAGATGGCGGCGGCCGCGCGGCATGGCCGCCTGAGGGGCCGCGCCGGGCCGGGCCGGGCGGGCTCTGAGCGCCGCTGTCTCGTTGCAGGAGGACAAGATCAACGCGCTCATTAAGGCAGCCGGAGTGAACGTGGAGCCTTTCTGGCCGGGGCTGTTCGCCAAGGTGGGCGAGAGGGGCCGCGGGCCGGGCGGGGCGGCGTATGGGGCTGCCCGCGGCACCTTCCGCGCGTGTTAACGAGGCTTCGCTGCTGCTTCCCGTTCTCCGCAGGCGCTGGCGAACATTGACATCGGGAGCCTGATCTGTAACGTGGGAGCGGGCGGTGGAGGGGCTCCGGCTGCCGCCGCTCCCGCGGGTGGGGCCGCGCCCGCCGGCGGAGCTGCCCCCGGTGAGTGGAACCGCGGGATGGTTTGAGCGGGGAGGGCTTAAAGGTCATCGCTGTACACCCCTCTGCCGTGGGCAGGGACACCAGGCTGTTCAGAGCCCCGTCCAGCACTCAGGGATGAGGCAGCCACAGCTTTGCAAGCAGCAGTGATAGAAACTTTCACGTGGTTGCTGCCATGTGTGAGTGTTCGGGAGCAAAGCGCGCCCTCCCCTTGAGAAAGGCTGGCGTTGCATAGGAAATCAGTGAATCAGTGTACAACATTAGTGCCCCCTCAGAATTAAAACTGCTCTTCCTGTATGCCATCAGGATCATACAGAACATGAGCATCTCCTTTTCAAGAGTTTTTCAGGTTTGATAGAAATGAATTCTGAAGGCACAAAACCACTTTGGTAACAGTGCAAACACTCTTTGTGGACTGCTGGCTTAGGCTGTTAGGACTGCTCAGGTCTTCATGTTTGATCTTAGTGATTGCATGTGACAGGTGACTTTTCTGAGCTGGTAAATTGTAAAATAAATCCTGTCTCATTTCTTTTCCAGCTGAAGAGAAGAAAGAAGAGGAAAAGAAGGAAGAATCAGAGGAATCTGATGATGACATGGGCTTTGGTCTTTTTGACTAATCAGTTTTGTACCAGCCTGTAATAAAGAACATCTACTTGTACTTGGGTCTGTCAGGTGGATGTTTGTGAACGAGAGAGGGGGGGAGGATGGCCAAGCTACCTGCAGCTCCTGAAGCTGCTGTCATGAATGTTCAGCTGGGGCTTTACAACTTCCCCGGTCAGTTTTGTGGTGTTTCACAAGCATGTTCAAGGCTCCAAAAGGCACCCACAACCTCTGGACAGAGGGGGAAACAAAATCTCAGTGAGCAGGGGGTGTGGTGACAGCCTGGAGCTGCAGGATGGGTTCAGCAGAGGAGCTGAGGCTGGGCTGGTGCTGCAGCACCTCTGGGTGCAGCAGCAGTGCAGCTCCTGTGCAGGGGCAGCTGTGGCACAGCCAGGCCAGAGGATTTCACTGTGGGGGAAAAGGCTGCAATGCTCAGGTGAAGGGCTGAGGTTGTGTGAGGTACAGAATGTCAGTGCCTGGCCAGAAAACTGCTTGGAGGGTGGGTGTGGGAGGTGATGCAACACAGCACTGGAAAGGAGCTACTTCAAAGGCACGAATTTAATAAATAACATTTGAACAGGACTTTTCCAGAGCAACTGAACAAGGTAAGGGCTATTTTCCAAATGGTATTCGAGGCATTACAGAATTCCAGGTGTGTAAGAAGGGTGCCCCAAAGTTGTGGAGAGGGATTGTTCCACATCTGGACCAAACTCTGGTGCACTCTGCACTGTCCCACCTTTTGCATTTATGTAACAACTTTGGTAGGGTGGTTGGTATTTGTATTATCAACTCATTTGAAAAGACAAAGATGCCCAAGGGAAGAATCCTTTTGCAGTGCACACACATGAAATAATGAGGCAGAGTTTCACTGGTAACACCTTTTTAATAGGTCAAAGTAACTGTACAGTTCATTATATTCTTCCTGAGAATAATTTATATCCCTCAACAGCAAAAAGGGAGTGTGGTTTTTATTTTAACAGAACAGATGGCATAACTGGAAAATCAAGGAAAATCTAATTACACTGCTCTACTGTAACTCCTCCCAGGCAAGATAGACAAAAGGATGGGTTAGTTAACTACAATGGGTTTAAAATAGTCATCATGGCTTTAATCTGTCTTTATAAATTATATAAAAATGGGGGACATGAATGGTTACAGATCTCTAAATGCAGCTCTGAATTGCTCTGGTACAAAGCAGCATTTTCACTTCCAAGGAAAACAACATTGCTACAAAAGAACTGGCACGTTATCCTGGTGAAAAGTGTTCAGTTGTGTCCTACAGCTAGTTCCAAACAAATGCTTCACACAGTCACGTAAAAGTAAAAGGCAGGAAGATGAAGAGGGCTTTAGTTTGTCTTGAAATGACTGAAGTCTTGAAAATATAGCTTTTTATTCTTTCTCTGTAAATCGTGATTAGCATATTGCGACGTAAGTGTTCTAATAAAAAAAATTCCAGTCTGGATAGTTCATATACTGTGGGCAAGAATTCTCAGCCCTGAGGTTTCCCCGAATTCTTCACTTCACAATATCTTTCTCCCATCTGCTGCTCCAACAGTTTTGGCTCCAAGAGCGTGACCCGGCGGCAGCTCAATGGTGGCAGCTCAGTGCGAAGCGTGTCCCATGCGATGGTGTGACCTGCCCTGTGCCCCAGCTCCGAGGGCTCTGTACAAACCTCATCTGCTGATAATGCCACGTCCTGAATCCCAGCTCAGCTCTACCACAAAGACTCGGTTAAACTGTTGCAATGAGAGAACCAGCAGCGGTGGTCAGGTCTGCTGAAGCCAGAGGTGCTGGAAGGGCCAGGACTGCACTGAGTTAATCCTCACTGCTGGTGGAAGGTGAAGGAACATCCTGTCGCAAGCACAATTCCGAGGCTGATGACACTCTTCCCTCGGTGCTTAGTGAGGTCTGGACTGGCTGATTTTCAGTCTGGCTTGATCAATAACATCCAGCAGGTTTTTGGCATCCACAGCCAGGGCGTGAGCAGCCGTCAGCATTTGCTTCTTGTACTCCTGCTGCAGGCTGGTCATGACGTACTGCTGGGCCAGCTTCATCTTGTTGATGAGCTCGGCCAGGTCCGAGTTCAGCAGCTTTTGAGCCATCTCGATCTGCAAGGAGAGAACCCAGGAGAGAAGCCTGTGAGCCCTGGGGGTGTTTGAAACACTGCACTCACAGCGAGGCCACAGCTCCTGCCGGACTCCTGACTGAAGCTGGGCTGTTCTGAGGGCACCATGGGGAGCACCAGATGGAATCTGGCACCTGCTGAGCCACCCACTGGGAAACCAAGATCCAAGTAGTGGATTTAAACCACAACTTGGCATTAACAGCTTGTTATGGGTTCTCAGGTCCTTATTAGCATCACTCTTTATTATTGAAGCAGCTCTAAAGAATAGAAGCAGCTCTAAAAATGAAACAAGAAGGCAGATACAGGTTGCTTAAGCACACAGCTAAATCAGCATGAACGTCTGAGATCTGTGCAATGGCACTTACAGAACCATTCTCTGGTTTTCTCAGTACCACACTCATTCAAGGTTTTGGAGGAAAACTGTTTTTACTGTGAACTTCATTGAAAGCTCTCAGTCACTCCCCATCCAGAACCACAGACAACCTTCCAGTTGCACCAAACTCTGCTCAATTACCTGTTTAATGACTTGGTGTGCAAGCAAATGACAGGTGACATCTGCAGATGAAATCTGGGAATTAACCCCCAGATCATTCCCTGCCATGGAATACTCAGGTTTATGTCACCTTCCTATGGGTCATGCCTATATCCAGTTTAAGAATCCTCACTAATACTGAGCCTAAGTCCATGCATCAATTTTAATAAAATTAATTTAATGCAGAATTATAACCCAGGAGTCCAGACTGCTCAGGGAACAAAAAGGTGTGCCTGTGCCAAGAAGGGAACAGAAAACCTTGTCCCAACAGGCTGAGGCTGACTGGGAAGGCAATGGCTGAGCACCAGGTAAGCAGAGCTCCACATACCTCTCTGTGGGTGCTTGCAGGGAGCACTGGGAGGGTCTCATCTACTGTTGCCAGTAAAGTTCTTAGTGCCAAACCAACCTCCTAAGAAAAAAAGATTAAAGAAATAAACTTTAAAGATTTGGAAGAAATGGATGAGAGAATTTTAGGAGTGCAAGAGGCAGTGGATACATTTGATTGCTCATCTGGATAAGAAGAGTTGGAACATGCCTAAAATCCCACCTGCATTTCGCCATCGAAACAAGATGCAGGGCTAATAAAAAGTGAAAATGTGGAGAAGACAGCACACTACTCAGCAGCCTGGATAAGCACAGGCAAGCTGGGCATGAAGCAGTGCTGTCCACAGTACTGGGCATGGAATCCAAATCTCTGGCTTCTGACCACAAGTCACCCACCCCATGAACTTAAATAGCTTTTCTACTTCCAGCTTTCCAGACTGTTCTAAGTGCATGATACACTGTTGGCTTTTTGCAAATATTGGGATAAACGTATATGTATAATATGTTAATAATGTTAAAATAGCTTTTCTCTATGAAGATAGGGGGCTTTTTTTTCTTTTCTTCTAATAGCAAAAGTTAAACCTAAGATTTTTAGAGATAATATGCTTAAACTACCCGCTTAGTTGAGATAACAGCGAACATGTGATGGGAACCCTGCAGCTGCAAAAGGCCAGGCCCACCCCCACATTAAAGGTGATAAGAAGAAGATTAAAACCACAAGTCAAGAAACACGCATGCCCTAAAAAGGCAGACCCAAAGAGTGGCCATGCGAAACAGTTCCCAAAAAAAGTCTGACTATGCATAAACATTATGAATATGCAACAGGTTGATGTATTGTAAACCGTATTTGTATTTAAAGGGGCATTCCCACCCAGCCGTTTTAACCCTTTGCTTTATGTTTGCCTCCTATTATCTTTTTATTAAACCTTCTACATTTTACCAGGACAGTGAAACGTGTTTTTCACACAGACCATTTCTCCCATATCACCTGAAGAGCTCATTCAGGGAAGGAATAAACCCCAACCCTGGGCATTGCCCCGTACCTTCACCATGGGCACGTACTCCTCGGGCGGGGCCGGCTGGATTTTGCTGGACATTTCTATCACTGCCTTCACCAGCCCGGTGACGTTCTCGTACACTTTGTCATTGGAGCGGTCCAGGTTGGCCGTGGGAGGGGGGCTGATCTCCTGTGGCTGGATCTGCGGGCACAGAGGGGATGCTGGAGCGGCTGTCCCCAGCAGATGGGGCTCGGTCCCTTCCCTGCGGGTCCCCGCGCTCCCAACCCATGGAGGCTGAAGGAAGCTGGGTTTAGTTCTTCTCACCCAACCTGATCTCTGAAATGACACTCTGAAATGGCAACTGCTAGCAGGGTTTCCCTGAAGAGCCTCCAATGTGACACTCAACGGAGAAGGGAATAATTTGAGCAATGAGAGCGCTGAGCACTTAACGTGGCTCAGGTATCAGGTCCTTCGTTCCAGAACGGCTTTTTGTGCTCCAAAATAATGTCAGAGCACACAGTAACATACTGATATGTTAGAGAGAACTGGAATGAGATCATCCTTGAGATCCCTTCCAAGCCAATTATTCCACGATTCTATGACATTATTATTTTGTTAGTGAAATTCTACAGCAGGTTTAAAAAAATGGTGTCACCAGTACAGATGGGAAATATGGAATGCTTTTAGAAGTTGATTTCCAAGAGATCAGGAAAAAACTAGTAAGTTAAAAATCCTGTGGCCTTTACTCAAGTAAAGCTTTCACAAGTCTGGAGTTAAATCCTAGACACACCAAAATAATCCCAAATTTCAAATGAAAGAAACTTGGCGAACTTCCTTTGCAAGGTCCCCAGTATCTCAGAACTGTAAAACTACCAAGCATCCCAATTTCCTGCAGCTATTCCCCTACTACAGGATGTCCAAGAAACTCAATGTGAGCAGAAAGTTAAAAAATTCCTGATTTCCTCCAGGATCTGAGATGGTTCATGGCACTGCAGCTCCCTACGCTGGGTTACTGCTGGCTCTCAGGACTGCTCCCAGCTCCAGACATGTTTCACTGCAAGCCCCTGATACACAGCCCTGAGGAAACTATGGAATGCTTGGATGAGACTTTTTCTAAGGAAGGAATGCAGGATTCAGCACACGGTGATTCCATTTCATAGCATTTCTTGAAGTGGGTACCAACAGCTATTACAGAGATTCAATCTAGTGCACTGAGCAGAAAATACCTTAGGAAAAAGAACACTGCAATTGCCTCAATCAGCAGGGAAAGGCTGTGATTTGAATCAGTTTCAGCAATCAAGAAGTTAAAACAGTCATTTGGCAAAGTCACATGCAAAGACATTTTGGAATAGGGCACGTACACACACGCTCACGCACTGCTTACCCTCCATGGCTATGGTTGAGCAGAATGTGGGGGAGGTTAAAGAAATTTACCAAAAGAAGGGAAAAAAAGAAAAACAATATTAATAAAACTCAGCAGGAAAAAAAAAATAACCAAACAAACCCAAAACATGTGTAGCAATCAAAGACCAGTTAAAAAGCCTGCAACGAAAACGCATCCCCACCAGAACCGGCAGCCACTCTTGTTAGCTCTGGGTCCTGTGTGACAGAAGGACTGTTGTGCAGCCCTGTGGGCAGTGAAGTGTTTGCCATGCACCCCATGCTTCCTCCTGGCTGAACACACGGGCAGGAGATCATGCAAAGCTGGACAGGAGCGAGCCAGTCTGGCAAGCAGCAGAGTGGTGAGTGGAGCAGAGGGCCTGGGAAAACACCTGTCCTGGGAACACTGCTGCTCCCTCTGCACTAACAACCCAGCACTTGGTGCATTTAAGAAAATATTGTATTTGTCTTTCTGAAACTTTTTGTTTAGGTAAGTCATGATGGGAAATACATGGTCGTTTAACTGTGCAGGACTTGTTCACAAGAACTCATCACAGCCATGGTTAGGAACTACAAAGAACCCATTCCAGATGACACCAACCCTTGGAACTCCAGGCCCTGACCTCTCAAGATTATGGACATTGTGTTTCTTAGCACTTGGCTTCTCTCTGTTTATCCCCAATATCAACACTACTGTTCTGCAGAAGTGCTGGGTTTCTTTGTGGAACTGGCTGACTCTGCCTCACCCAGGAGCTCCCTGAGGGCTCCTGAGGGCAGGCAATTCCAATCCTCTTCATTTGTGTTCTCCCTGAAAAGGGAGTCTGAACAGGGTGTACAGAAAAGGGAGTCTGAAATGAATCCTAGAACCATCTTCAGTTTAGGACTGCAGCCTAAACAAAGCTATGCCAAAAAGTAATGGACTTTTTCTTCAAGGGGCATAAAACAATTTAATTTCAAGAAAATTTTCATAGAAAAAACCAAAATTAGTCCTCCTTTCCTACTCAAACAGCTATTTAGTACACAAATCCTGTTCACTTATCATTACTGATGTCTCTGACTGCTCAGGTTTGTTTGTTGTCAAAAAGATGTATTTCAAAAACATTTTTTCATGTTCCAGCATCAGCATTTAGAAAGGAAATTTTAGAGAAGCCGAATTTAGTAACACATCTGTTACTGCTTCTGATGTTTTCTGAGGCTTGGCAGCTTGTAAAGCGCTGGCATCAGTTTATAATAAATAATCCTGCTCAAATTCACCACTGCTGGCTATTTACACTGATTCTTAAACATTCCAATAATCCCAGAACAGAGCAGGAGTGAGACAGGCTGGCAGTGGCTGGGATCAAGTTGTGCTGAACACACTGCTCTGATGGCAGGTTCTCAATTTCATGAACTGGGCTTTTTCTGTATTTCCTTAAATCACTAAAATAAGGGTTGCTCATCCCAACTGCTGTGGCCACCACAATACGGATTCCTGCTCTTTACTACAGGTTTGGCAGGGCTGTTTCCTGGAGATTAGAAAGGTGGCAGAGTCCCACAGGCAGGGAACAGCACACAGAGGGATGATTTTGGGAGTCCCTGGCATCCTCAGGAGCAGTTCTGTGGGCACCATGTGCGGCAGGGGTAGGACACAGCACCCTGCAGCAGCACCTCTGCAACAAAACCACTGTCAAGTTTCAGTTTTGGCTTTCCTGCTATTTATGGGAAATGAAACAACACATCAAGTATGTCACTCCCAGGTCAGACAGCCCACTTCCCCTGTTCCCCAGAGCTGGTAGGGTTTGAGGAGCCCTGCTGCTGCAGCAAGAGCTTCCTGAGCACTGCAGGACCAGTTCTCACCTCCCCATGACCAAGGACAGGAGACTTTGGTACCATCTGTGTAACTGGGATCCCTGGGCTGAACAGGGAGCTGGGTCCATTTGGGACACCTCATACACTCTTCAAACTAGAAATAAGCTGACCTGGGCAGGTTCTAGCTGAGGAGCACACTAAATCACAGCCAGAGAGAACATGAGTTCCCTCCCCACTCCCTGGAGAGCCGCCAGGGCATGTTTGCTCCATGACATTATTCTTACTCATGAAGTTTGGTCACCTTTGCTTTCCATGTTCTCTACTTCAGGAACACCAAACCATCTCAGAGTGGCCATGTTTGATTTGCTGGGGGTATTTCATGTGGCCCTGGTAATGTTCCATTGCTGGGGCTGTTTCACCTACCTTGACCCCCTCGTTGTAGCTGTCCACGGGGCTGTTGAGGCTGGCGAGGCTGCCCAGGTGCCCGGGGGCTCCGGGGCGCGGAGGCTTCTTTGGCGGAGCTGCGTGATCTGCTCAACAAAAAAAAAATTGTGTTTTTAGAGCACCAGTGTGTCAGATGTACCTGCTCTGCGAGCACTGCACAGGCTGAACGAGCTCTTCTCTGCCAGAGATGGACATCTTTGGGTGTCCTGCAGTAGATCCAATGTTTGTGGGAGCTGCACTTCATGAGAACAGGATTGTTTTAGTAAAATATGGACGTGAAATTCCTTTTGTGAGGTAATTGCTACTGCTCAGGGTACAGCTAGCCCAGCCCTGAGAGGGTGTCACCCCTGGCACCACAGCTGAGTGCCAACGTGCTGTGTGTGTGTGTGTCTGGGAAACTGGACTTCTTCCCAGCAGAAATCCTGGGTGTGGCTCCCCTTTGAGACCAAGATACCCAACTTTAGGTGTCTACGGCTGTCTTACATGTCTGAACTCCACTCTGGGTGAATTCCCACTCTGACTCAGCTTCCTCTAGACATTTCCTGCTTGTTGATCTAAACACTTCCTTGGCTTTGCTGACTGCATGTCTGGAGCCTGCACGGGGAACCTGAACACACAGCAAACAAACCTGGAACTGAATCCATCCTACATGGAAATACTGCCGTGAACTTTTGCTCACTACTGCTGCTGCAAGACTTGTAATCAAGTACTCAAGATGGCAGTATCTGCATTTACTGCTTACCTGGTTTTCCCACAGGCTGATATATGTGCTGGTTACCAGCCTATAAAAGAAAATAAAATAAACATATAAAGTAGTTATTGCAGTGCTTGCAGCTTTCATCATCACTATCTCAATCTCAAACACCAAAAGCATCCAGCTGTCAGCACATTTCCCACCAGTTAAAAATACATCCCAATCTACCATCATCAGTCCCTCACTACAGGTCTATTACTTACAGAGCAATAAAAGAATTTGCATGTATTTTGTACTGCTCAACAGCCCTGGCCTCAACATTCCAGTTCATCCTTCCTTGTGGTGGGACAGTCACAGGCATTTTCAGTCTGTGTCCACAGATCCATGCAGAGGTCACGGTGGTGAAGGAGAAATGGCAACACAACAAAGAGACTCCAGAACTTCCTGCTGAATGGTTTGTAATGGGAACACACTTCTAAGCTGGTTTGCTTTTTGGTTTTGTTGCAAAGCTCTTAGTCAAGGCCCATTTGCTTATTCACTTGGAAGAATTTAGTAACAGACTGAAGTGACTTTCCCTGATAATTGCATTCATACATCCTTCACACAAACCCCATCACCACTGTGAGCAGTGCCCAAGTGCCAGCACAGTATTAAGGAGTATCTCTGCATCAACTGTGCTGGCCCTTGGGTGATTTTAACTTCCCAAAATTCAACTGGGAATATCATACAGTGGACACAAAGAGGTCCAGGAAATTTCTGTGAAAATAACTTCTTGGTGCAGGAATTAAGGACTCTGACTAGGAAAGGTGATTCCTGGAATTGTTTGTAAACAGACAGAGGCTCGTGGGCCAAGTGGTGAGCAGTGCCTGCCTTGGTCATGGTGACCAAAAAGGAGTTGAGTTTCAAACTGTTGGAGGTAGGAGGAAAGAATTCCAGCAAAACCTTGGCTGTAGAAAGAGTGGACTTTGGGTGCTTTCCAGGAAACACTGAGGTCCCCCTGGGAATCTGCTTTTGGAGGAACTGGAGTCCTTGGATGCCAGGTGCTTTTTAAGAGCACAGAGGCAGGCAATTTCAGAGTGCTAGAAATCCAGCAAGCAGGGCACAAAAGGGCATGGCAGAGCAGACATCTTCTAGAACTCAGGTGCACAAAGGAAGTGTACAGACTGGAAATAGGGACAGGTAACATCCCTACAGAGATGCTGTTTGCCACTGCAGGCAGACAATTCATGCTTGACCAGTTTTAGCTGGACAGCACCACAAAAAGGGCTTTTTAAAAAATGTCACAGGAATTACATTCATTTGTTGCTCTCTGAGCTTGGTCACTTCACAAACAGGGGACAGTGGAGACATTTAGTCATGTCATTACCTTTGATTTGTGCTTTTAACCTAAATACTTCAAATTTGATAACCCCAGAGGAAAATAAAGAGAGCAAGAGAGAGGCAGAAGAATGAAATTCCACTAAAAAATTCTTGCAGTTTTACTTCCACAAAATTGTATACTGAAAGTATGGGTCAAAAGAACGTGATCAGACAGGAACTGTCAACATGTGGGTGGTAACTTCTCATTTGTATCACTGCCCAATTTCTCATCCTCTCAGTCAGAAACTCAAATTGACTCACAGCAGCATTAAACATTTCCCACTGCAAATTCAGTCAGACTTATGTTCTCACTATGTAGCTCTCTACTGAGAACTACAAGATTAAATTCTGTGACTAGAAATGTGGCTATCATGAATTAAGAGTCTCTTTTAAAACCCCTTTTGTGCATGCCCATGAAGTGTTTTCTTCACACTCTTTCAAATGGGGTGTGATACTGAAGCACCTCATCTGGGCAGACAGGAATTCCCCTGGAATCACTTTTGGAATCTGTAACTTGTGACATGACCTGAAAATCTCTTGGGCATCTCAAAGCATCTTCACGAGCAGCACAAAATGCAGCAACGCTTTTCTTGCTCTTATATAAAGATGCAACAACAGCCAAGGCCTGATGGTAACTGGTACTAAAACTAGTACTGGTTCTCCAGCTTCATGGAAAAAACATCAGGAGCTTCCAGACATGAATGTCTCCAGAGACCATGCTGCAGTGTGTCATTGATACACTCATTCATGATTTGTCTTGGCTGCAAATGCAGGAAGAATCCCTAAATTCTTAAGAAGTGAAGAAATGCTGAAGCCAAAGCAGGAGTTTACAGTTGTATCCCAAATGAAACAGGAGGGTGAATTTAAAATATCCACAGCTTTCCTGGGGAAAACCAGGGTTTGTGTCACTAACAGTCCCTAGCCTAACCCCCCCCTTTTCCAACAGTATGATCCAGAGATTCCAATGGCAATTAAACAATTGAAGAGATGGTTTTAGTTACACAGGAGTTAAACCACTAAGAACACCCGAGCTGCAGCTGCTGTCTGGGAATAAAGGAATGGCTGTGGGGTTTATTCCAATTGTTTCATAGTGGATCATTCAGCCCAAACAGATTTCTGGGTAATACAACAGCAACATTTACATTCCTTGTGAGAAAACACTTCAGATATTTAAACAACGGCTAAAGTTGCTTTAATCCTGCTTCCTGTTGACAGAACTTGCAGAAAACAATCCCCATTTTTAAACAAAAGGCCCAATTCTACAGCACACGAGCACTTGGAAATTATTGTAACATATTTGTGGAAACATTTTAATATTTGTTTCAAGAACAGCTTCAAGGGGGAAAAAAAAAAGAAAAACAACCAACAAACCCCAAATCCCTCAAACTGCTGCATGAACCACTTTGCTGTGGCTGCTGTTCCCACAGAAGCTGAGTCTCTTGGAAAGCTGTACCACCGTGTAATAACAGTGGAAATGTTTAGCAAACCCTTTAAATCATCTCCCACATCCCAGACAGTGCACAGCATGTTCCAGCAGGAAACTGGAGGAAGAGGAAAAGATCCCCCCACACTTACAGGGCCCTGCAGACCTCCGTCCTCCCGGTCGATGCTGCCTCTGGAGAGCCGCATGTCGGGTTTCTGAAAGGAAAATCCAACAGTTCACCCTGTGCTCTGCTCACCCAGTGGTGTGCCCTCAGCTCAGAGGCAGTGTAAAGACAGGAAAATCCTGTTACAAATGCGCACTGACAAATCCAGATGTGATTTCACCCCTGCAGCCTCGGCTGCTCCTCCCGCAGCACAGGAGTAAAAATGCTCTAATAAACACCCAAAGTACCACTGCCCTAACACAACACTGCAAAACCTGCATTTTAGTTTTCTCAAAGGCAGCAAAAATTGGTTTTTTTTCCTTAAAAAAAAAAAAAAAAGAAAAAGCTTGCTTCCCAACAGCAAAATTCCAACCACAGGATGAGAAACGCTGCACATTAATTCCCACTTCCTGCCCCAGGATGGCTTAGATGTACTTGGCTCCCTATCCAAGCAAATGGGGCCAATTACTGGAGCTCTCTAAACACTCCATTTGGATACAGCCAGCCACCAAAGCCATCCAGATGCCCTTTTCTCCCCATACAAGCAACAAACAAATTTCTACTTTATGTGTTTCAAGCACAATACAGGAACCTGGGGCTTGGTTGTTTTTAAAAGCAAAAATAAAACCACAGAAATTCCCCCCCGCCACATGAACCAGGCATTTTTCTCATGGAATATCCTAAGTTGGAAGAGACTCACAACAACCACTAAATCCAACTTCTGGCCCTGCACAGGAAAACCCCACTTATCTCTCCAGCAAATCCAGGTATGTTGTATTTACTCTTCAAGGACAACGTTGATTACATGGAGAGACAAAGGAATAGTGGATGTGAAGCCAAGGTTAACACTGATCTGAAGACACAAGCTCACCAAAATTACAGTGTGCTCCTCTGGCACTTAAAAACAGGATTTATCTGACTCTCTCCTATGAGACTGGATGAGGAGTCACTGATAATTCAAGGGATAAAATGATCATGAAAATAACATTTTTTTATTTAGACAAATGGAGGTGTGACTAAACACAGTGCCACTTAACTGACCACATGTTCTTTCAGGGGACAAATACATCTTTTCTTTGTTTAAAGCTATTTGAGACTTCTTCCTCCTTTAAGAATACTAAAGAGTAATTCCAACTCACAAATCCTACTAAATGACCCTAAAAACCAGCAGGGCAGAAGGACCCTGCAAAAACACACTAATATTGACCTTCTGTCATTAAAAATAGTCCAGTTGTGCTGCCAGTCTGTCAGAAAGGCTTACACTTGGGATTTTCATTCAGTCTTCTGACTGAGAGGCACAGCCAGAGACAGTCACTGCCTGAAAGAACTTGCAGATCAAAAACAGACAAATCATATCAGACAGGGAATTTTTAACCCCATCTTAAATGTGAAGAACTGAAACAGACACAAGTGGTCTCCTAATGTTTTTTCCAGGAAATTTGTGACAAATTTCAAGATGAAACCTACCACTGACTCATCTTCAGTTTATTTCCTTATTACAATGAAGGAATTTTTTCTGATTAAAGTCTCATTTGATATGAGTATGTCTGAAACTTCACTAGACAGGTAAAGTCTTGATTCTCTTTGTATTTTTCAGCTAAAGTAGATAGCTATCCTTTTAAATTTCCATATAAAGTATATGACAAACCACATTTTTATTACACTGATGCTCACAATTTGCCATCTTTTCATGTTCATTTCTAGCCAGGGAAGTGCCCAAACTCTTTGGAAATAACCAAAGACTATTCTATTTTATCACAGGGGTCTTTAATGCTCTTTGCATTTATAGCAATTTATTACTTTAAAAATGCACCTTAAACCATAGAATGGTTTGGGGTGGAATGGATTTAAAGATCAGGGGGCAGGGACACCTTCCCCTGGACCATCTGGACCAGGTCCCTGAGACCAGACTCCAGAGACAATGAAATACTGAGCACTGTAAAAGAGACAGAAGCACAAAAATGCACACTAGTCCAAATAACAGGACTTTCTTTTTCCTAGCAATATAACCAAAAAGTTAAATTAGCAGACACAATACCCATCTCCTCTCCTTGTCTTGCTAAGAAGGTCCCTCCCTCCAGCATCCAAAGTCTCCACATCACAGCAACAACTCCATCCTCCAAGTCTCCACCAGCAGCCAACATGCAGTTCCCTCCAAGACACCCCATACATGGACAACACACAACCCCCAGCCCAGAACTGCTGCACAGAAAAGCTGCAAATGCTCATAAATTATCACTAAAATGGTGATTATTAACTTGACAAATGCTTCACACATTATCAACAAAAATCCCAAGTCCTACTGAGCACTCCCACACAAAAAAGGCTGTGGAGGGCAGTGGGCTGCCCTGACATCTCCAAAATCCTGATCCTAAACTGCAGATCCTAAATGCCAAGGGATGATGGCAAACCAGAGGGACCCTGAGCAGCTGCATCTTAGAAATAAGGAAAAAATCCTTTAGCAGGACATGAATTTATTTCAACTTCCACTAACATTCTCCTCTGCCCCATCAGAACCTGCATACTCAGGAACACACAGAACAAAAGAGAAGTGTTCAACTTTTGTATTCAACGACTAAGAAAAGTCCCAACTATATATTTATTGATTTTAATATTCTAATAAATTCTAACAACTTCCATTTGACTAAATGATTTTCTGATTTATTCATCTGTGTAGATGTGGAAATGTCAGAAGGCAAACCATTTTACAGTAAAGGTGATTTTGATGAACAAACTCCCATTGTATTTTGAAGTATTATTCAGCAGC
This sequence comes from Turdus rufiventris, assembly GCA_013186435.1. Classification (NCBI taxonomy): domain Eukaryota; kingdom Metazoa; phylum Chordata; class Aves; order Passeriformes; family Turdidae; genus Turdus; species Turdus rufiventris. The sequence goes on along the minus strand of PYHW01010796.1, from coordinate 699,025 downwards.
AATTCTATTTAATACTGAGATCCTTCAGCTTTTTAATGCAACATTAATGGATGTTGCATATATATTGCATAACATATTAATGCAATATTAATTCTCTAGGCAATCAGCCTCACACCAGACCTGTTCTGTACTTCACCCACCATTTCACAGCCCCAAAGAACACCCTGCCATCTTTCCAGTCCCTGCCATGGTTCTGGACCTCCCAAAAACCACAGAGAGGAAGAACTGTATGTTGTTAAAATCTTGCAGAAAAACAAAGTCCTTCAAAGTTAAATGGATTTTTTTTTTTTAATAAATAAGCCTACTATCTGAAATCTTTGGAAATGTCAAGAGGAATTTTCAGACAGGATGTGTATGTTGACAAACTGGGACATAATCCACTTTATTTCCAGTATTTCTGGTTCCTTGCTAATAAAAGAACATGTAAGCCTTGGAGTTCTCAGGACATGCTGAATTGTAATGTCTTGGTGGGATTTTCTCAGGCTTAAAATTAGAATCTTATTTTAGCAGCAGTTCACATCAATTAGACTTGAATTGGAGCTCTTAGTGTCAAAATAGGACAAAACCACAACTATGTGGGAATTTCAGAAAAAAAAACCAACGAACCCAAGCATGATAAGAAAAATATGTGAGTTATTTCTTCTTAAGCTATCCCAGAAAGGACTATAAATTTCTTAGTACAAAACTGTTCTGTCCGCTGAGGAGTTACTAACAGGCATGCACATACATATCTTTATTTATCTGATTAAAAATAATGTACATAACATCAGCACAGCCAGAAAGAAAGGCTCAATCTGGAAACTCCAAATAAAGGAAGGAGCAACCAATTAAATAGGCCTAAAAGAAGAGAAGTGTAAAATGTTCAGAGATGATTTTTGATTTTTTCATATTGTTTGTAGTACAGCCATTTCATCCTCCACCTGAATGTGTCCTGTAGTGATCTGTATCAAGCTTCAGGTGCAGTAATGCTTTGTGTCTCCACTTCAGCTTTCTCAAAAATAATTTACCTATTTCTGTCCTTCCTGGAGATGCTCATCTCCACAGCACTTTTATCAATACAGCATGAAAATTTAATTATCACAAGTTTTAATCAGTGTCCATTAAAGCTGGCAGACCTAAAGCGCTGCCTCCCTTCCCTGTCAGGGGTTGGGGGGGAATATTAGTCCTGGATCCCCCAAAATCAACCCCTACACCAATTCTCTCCTCACTCTCCAAGGAATGTATTTGGTACAATTTAAAATCAAACACTCCTTTACTCTTCAGTTTTTACACAACGGATTTATTTCTGTTCGGGAGCTTCCCATGAGGAGAGACCTGTTTGTTTTGTCATTTTACAGCAGAATTTCCAGAATTTTGGATTCTGCTAAGGCTGCAGCTTGAAAACAACACTTTTATCCTTTCAAATACTGACTAGTCCCATGTTCTCCAAGGACCAGTTCAGGCAAACTGCTTACACTGATAACAACCTCCCCAAAGACCAGCACATTTCCATTTCAATGCCACTGCAAGTGAATTCCCCATCTGGGGAGTCCCTTCCAGCAGCATCAGTGCTGTTTATCCTGTACTAATGTGCTGTGAGTTGTATTTTCTCCCTGCAGAAGCCGCAATAAATTTCAAGTCGTGACCAAGTTGGTGTTACTCTGGGGAAACAGTAATTGTACTAACAGAAACCCACAGAGGATTTTTCATCTTGTTGCAGTGTCTTACAATAAATGATTTGCAGTTGCTCCCCTGTGAGTCCAGCTCTCAGTAGTACAAGTGGGATGTGCTGTAGAGCCTGAGGATTGGGTAAATAGAGCTGGTTTTGGGAGTAGACAGTTTACACTGAGAACACTGCACATGGTTACAAAAGTTAAATATTATAGTTAAGTAAGACAAATATTAAAATCTGGCTCTACTCTGTTGTTCTCTGTGCTGAAAAGGACAAATATTATTTGAAACCCGCCTAAAGCAGGCAAGGGAGAGCCAGATTTCTTCTCCCTGTATCACCTGGAATGAAAACAGGGAAGACCCTTCTTCCCAGAGCAGAAATGTTAATTGTCACTCACAAGAGGACATTGGCCAAGGGACATATGTGTGTAATACCTGGCTTATTTCTATACTGGACATCATAAATGGCTTATTTTCACATGTGTGGACTCTCATGTCTGAATTGTGGATATCCTTCAGGAGACCTGCAAGGCTTCCAAGAGTGACTCCCACATCTTCACTTCCTCAGGGCTAATCCTAGAAACTCACCCACGTTCCTTTTCCAAGAAACACCCATCCATAAACTGAATATTCTCCTGACACACATCCTGCTATGGGTTCAGAGGCACCCTGTGGCTACCAGCAGCTCAATTTAGCTCCTAGTATGGGGTATAAATTTGTAATAGACATTCAAGGGTGAACCCCGAAGTCTGTACAGTCAAAATGTTAATGTGGGAAGAAAAAGAATTGAAGTCTCTTATGGATTCCAATTCCTCAACAGAAGAGATGCAATAGAGATAGTGTTTCCTCACAATAAAACTAAGACAAAATGGAAACACAGCAAATGTCTCCCAAACAGATGCTATGATTGTACTACAGACAAAATCAGCAAGTTCCTTCTCAGCGTCAGTTTAGGGGATGATAAACACCCTAATAATAGTCCAGAGACTGATTCAACAAACACTACAAAAAATAATCATCATTTATTCTACACAAAAAAGCAGAAAGTTTTCTGCAGAAAGTTCCCACACAACCTACTGCCTCCACCAACAATGCTAATGCCTCATTCCCAGAAAGCACATGGATTCCATGCAAAGTTCTTAGCCATCTTTAAACTTTAAACCATCAGTGGGATGAGTTTGACCTCCTGGGTTGTGTAGGTCACAAGCAACTGGTGCCACACAAGAATGGAAAAGCTAATGCCTAAATTAGGGAAGAAATTTTTCTTTCCCCTCCCTCTCTTCAGACTAAGCAATCTGGGCACAGTGGTTTGTTTGCTGTCATCCTAATGGGAAACTGCAAATTCCCAAGTGGACTTAGAAGGAAACCAGTTTCAACACCCATAAATCAAAAGTCACTTCTTAGCTCAGGCACTTAGCTTAGTGTGGATCTCAGCTACAACATGTCCTGGACACAGGGGCATCTACCAGTAGCTACAACACAGGAGATTTCCAAACTGAAACGTTCCTTGAAATGTGTCTAGGATCAAGCACAGGACTGCTGTCTGCCACAACCCACACCACATGGGTAAATTATCCCCATGTCCCTCCTGGTAACATCCTATTCCCACCTTCTACTCCATCTGTAGCCATCAGCCTCAAGTAGAAAAAAATTAACACACAGCTTGAATTTTGACAACTGGGAAGCCAGAGCTGAACCAAAAAAAACCATACACCAGTGGCAGTGACAACAAGGAACTGTGGAACTGCAGAAAAACAGCATCAGAAGATCCCATTACCAATGATTTTTCTTCCTGCTCGTGGTGAAGTGCAAAACCTTTCCCCTGCTCAAGGAGCTCTCCCTTATATTATTTTTTCCCACTAATGTGCCATTATTCCTCCAGGGCAAGACTGGGCATAACTCTTAGCACAGCCAGGACCATTAGATGGCTGATGGTTACATCTTTGTTAGGGGTAGAGCACACACAGATATTTCTGTGTAAGAACAAACAGACAATCTCTAGATGGGCAAGAACTATACTCACAGCTTCCCCCACACAAACACTTCACTGGATAAAATGAGATTCACCAAAAGCCACAGCTGTTCAAGATATGTGAAATACAGCTCTCACTAGCTAACCACTTATTTTAAAACCTGTTTCCAAACCCTCATTTAGGGAGTCCTGTGTCCCGTAAATTTTCTCATTTTCACAGAAGTGACCAGTTTTAGCTGCAATACAAAAACAAAAAACCAGGAGGAATTAAGAAGCTCTGTGAAACAAAGAATTACCAGGAATCGTTCTTCTTTCTCCAGCCAGCGCTGATCTTCCTCCATCTCCTGTTGCTGTCGTATCAACCTCTCCTCCATGAGGTGTGTGGGTAGAACCTGGCTCATCCCTCGGATCTCCAAAGTGCCTGAATCCTACAATCCACAGCAAGTTTGCATTCAGTCTCACAATTTAAAAATCTGTATAATTAGGTGCAAGAACTTAGAGATTATAAAAGCAAAGTTTTTTAGAAGTTAATTCTTAGCAGCAGCTAAGCAGTTTCTTCAGCTCCTCAAAATGTGAAGCAGAGCAGCGGAAGAAACTTTTTCCAACCCTAAAGTTTTTATCAGCCTTGCTCTTAGTCACTGCAACCAAAAAAGATTTGAAAGATTCTGTTCTGTTTTTCAGCAACATTGTCACTTCCTGTATTGCATTTCATTTAAGCTAGACAACAAAACCAGACTTATCAATTTTGTTTTCTTGGTCTTGAGCAATAATTTAACCATCCAGTTGTTAAAAGCTGCAAGACACATTTTTTAAAATCAAAACAAATATACTATTCAGTGTTAGCCAACAGTGGCAAAGCATGTCACAAAAACATTTTTTAATGAATTCTTGACCACAAATATTTATGCCTTTCTTAAGCTTACAAATGCTCCACATACCATACTCCAATGTTGTCTGGAAATCATTAGGAAATAGCGTATAAATTAGTATTTTTTAAAAAGCCAAGGGAAATTTGGTAACAAACTTCCCTGTATTTAACAGGTAAGTCTCAGAGATCACTTAAATGTTTATCAGGAACATAAGGAATAGAGACGGTTAGAGCAGAAATATCTAAAACAGAAGCTGCACAGACTGAATCTTTGGAATGAAAAAATGTAATAAAAAAAATGTACAACAGTGGAGAACAGAAAAAAAAAAAAAACAAAACTTCAGAAGGTTAAAGAGGGAATTAATTTGATGCTCCTCAGCAGCTCAGTGCAGCCATGACAGGCTGGAAAGCACCCAGAAGGAATTCAGCTCAGAAGTGTCTTTCAGACCATTTCAGTTTCTCTTCTGGGTAAATTACGAAGAAGCATCAATCCTTCAGCTGAGCTGGGTATCTCCCAAAAGGTTTTTTTACGTGAGTGCTCCCATCTCTGAGAACAGCACTAAGTTCCAGTAAAGCCTTTCTTAACAAACACCAAATATTTGCTATCACTCGGTTAAGACAAGTAGTAACAACTTCATCAAGAATTCATGTGAAGTGACACTTCATGCCCAGCCTCACATAGAAGGATTTGTTTAAAAAATAATTCAGTCCTGACTCCCAGCCCACTGCAGTGAGGTAATTTTAAAAGCCACAGAAAAACTCATTTTTCCTATAACAGATCTACCTAAATAATAAAAGCAATACGATTTATAATAATAAAAAGTGTATTGAACTGTACAGAGCACAGCAACAGATGTGTCAGGTCTCATACCTCCATGTTTGGTTGCCACACTGATATTTCCTGAGGCCGATGGTTCCAGGAATCTGCTTGATCCAGGAGGGAAGCCTGCCCAGGATAAATGCTGCCTGCCATGGCTGGTATCCCATGAGAACCAGGGTAGCCAGACACCTTTAGGGGGCAAAAAAACCCCACACAGGCAAAAACAAAGAGAAAACCAGAGATATTAGTGAGACTTGTGCTTCCCCATAATGAAAACAGCTCCTCCAAGGCAACATAACATAAACATAAAAGCACAGAAATGACTCAATTCAAGCAGTCACTGGGAGGAAGAAGAGGAGGCAATATCAAAAGAAGGAAGCTGAGCCAAAATATGACACCCCTGTTTGAAGTCTTTGAGGATGCCCATCATAACATAACTATTTTAGAATAGCTGCAACAGTACAGAAATACAACTTTTGAGCATACGTATTTTATGGTGCCTATCAAACCAGTCATGCTTTAACCTCTGCAGTCAAGGAGATCAAAGTTCTCTGAGGACAGAAGTAAATCTATAGATACATATGTAAGAGCTACACATGCAGAGCTCATGTTCCAGTTAATAGGAGCCTGCAAATATCACCCTACAGAGCCCCATAAAAATGTCCCCCCTGCTGTATCTTACAGGCTTAAGGCTTGAGTGGCAGCATGTAATTAGTGTGCTGAGCTGAGTGGCCTGGAACTTCTCCACAGGAAAATCCAAGTAGTTTTAATGAGCCTAAAGTACTTATTAAATCAATGAAAACCTCCCTGTCTTCATGGAAAAAAAATCCCCTTGACTGAGACAGCTGTAATATGGCCGTAGCCTTGAACAAACCTAAAATTGCTCAAAGTCCTTTAAAGACAAACTTTTTTTCTGAATTTCTTCAGCAGTTTTAGGAAGGAAAGCAAAACCTGTGAGTATACAATGTGATAGAGCTAAAAGCAGCAGCTATCAGGACAGAGAAAATAAAATACCAATGACCCCAAGGAAAGGCCCCCAGTTAATGTCATTTTATAAAGCAAGTGATTTCATAGCTCACCACAAATGTTAACACGAACACCACATTCCTTCAATAAATATGGAAATGTCTGATGTGTTTCACTGCAGTTTCAGGAATCTGAGCAACATATCAGATGTGGAAATATTTGCCATCTGGAGTAAACTCACCAGGCTCAGTTTGGGGTATTTTTTAATACAAAACAAAACTCATTGAACAGAACTGAATTAAAATAAACCATGTAAGAAGTTCATTCATCCCACCAGCTGCATCTAAGATAGAGAACCCACATTTGTAAAAAAAAAAATAAAATACATGCACAGTATTAAAAGTAATACCTGGTAATGATTTGGCTGTACCATATGCTGTGGACTTGGATAAAACCCTTCACTGGATCTAGGACTGGGGTAACCAGGTCTACTGGGCTGTAAACAAAAAGGAATTTTTAGAATCATTTAACACACACACACAACTAAAACCAGAAAATTATGTTTCACTGAGACAAACATTTACAGGTTTGGCAAATGTCAAAACAAACCACCCCAAAACAGATTTTCTGTAATTACAAACACTTTTTTTAAACAACTAAAATTAAGTTTTCCTCCATTTTTCCTTGGCAACAGATGTAGCTGAATTGTTTGCTGAGTATGTCAATAAATAATGGCTGCTCTGTGAATTCTTTGCATTTATTTAATTGCTTGCACTAAATGACCTGCTCTGTTCTGTTTAGAGAGAACACCATCTAAGAATGTAAGTCTTAAATCAGATTCCAGGTGCAATATAGCCTTGTTTCCACTTTTTGCTGTTAATTTGTTGCTTTTGTGACTGTTCCCAAAAGTAAATTCTTTTGCTTCAATAAGAATAACACAAACCAAACGGATTTATTTGCATGGCTATTTCCATATGGTATTCTGAGGTATAAAGTTAGTTCTGATAATTAACTTCTGTGTAACTAATTACCTCAACATGGGAAGTGCTTTTGATCTGAATCTCCAAAGGTACAGCTGAGGGTTTCTTTTTGAATAAGGAACAGCGTTGCTGGGTATTTCAGGAGGAGAAAAATCAACCAGAGAGAAAAAAACCCCAAACTTCATCATTGTGCTAAGAGCTCTCTCAGTCTTGGCAGCTAAAGGCTGGAGACTGCAGAATTTATCATTGCTTGATAAAAAAAATCATTCTCATTCTGGACTAGGATGTTTTCTGTCTGAGGTTTCTAACAGAAATATCACTGTGAGATACAAGTGGTTTCATAGTATGGACTGTGAGACCTGGTAATTGTTTGAGGATGTGTGGGAGTTGAAGACTTGTAACAATCCTCAACTCTTACAATGAATCATCAGAAGTATAAAAAAATCAGTTGTCACACTAGAAAATTAGATAACAAAGAGACACTTAATACCTCTTACCTACAACATTCCACTTGTTCCAATGCCACTATTAAGCACATCCATATTTTACACAAAAGAAATGTATTAAAAAACCTAACCAACAACACCATCAGAAATACAGTGAGGACACAGCAACCCCCTCAAAAGAGATTGTCTACAGTGTCTGAATTAACCGCATTTTTAACACCCCTTTGGTCAAGTGTTTCAGTTCATACATCACCCACAGAAGTGCTCATTTCAATTTAAACATTATACTGGTCCAATTTATCAGAAGCAGTTTATCAGTTTCTGTAACTTGGAACACTGTCTGTTTAGGTAAACACCAAATCCTGCTAGTTCATCTCACATGATTAAACAGGTTGATGGATTTTCTGCTGCTTCCAACTCTGAAATGAAAGCAGCAATTCCACTGCTCTCATTTCCTGCTTGCCATCAAGGTATCAAAATGCAGAACTAAGCTCAGAAATCTGATCTATCAGGCAACAACTTGGAAATGGAGAGAAAAGCACCCCAAAACCCCCAAACACACACAAACCCTCCCTCTCCCCTCAAACCAAAACCAATCAAAAAGAAGAAGTTAACTTTATATGAGCACTGGGGAATGTGTGCAGCACAAGTACTCCTGGAATTATTATCAGCTCCAGAAGCTGGGAGCTCCAGGAATTCACCACAAGCTATCAGGACGGACAATACGGTGGTGGCTGCACAAAAATTACATTCCTCAAAATACAGGCTCCAACTTTCGAGTAAAAACTTGCAAAAATAACTCTGAGGGGAAGCAGACAAGTCACTGAGAGAGAACAGGGCTCAGCCACTGGTGAGGTTGGACTCCCACAGCTGCAGAACCCATCAATGACATCCAAACAGCACAGAAATGAAAATGAAGTGGAAACTAAACCACGTACGTTCCTTGGAAACAAACCCCTAATTTTCTGTCCAGTAGAAGGAAAATGCAATTAGCTGACTTCTGTCCTGTCACTAATGTGTTATAAATAAACTTCACGCTGCCCTGAGAGCTCATTAGCCAACAATTTACAAGAGTGCTACAAGAAAAAAGGAAAAAGAGAGGCCAGGAGAGAGTTTTGTGGCAGCTATGGGTGTCTTTTACAATTTAAAGCAGAAACAGAAAATCTTCCGTGCAGTATCACAGCACAGATCAGTTCTAAGCACAGTTCAAGCAGAGCTGGGTCATTTCAGGCAAGGATTCCCAGATGAGAACAGAAGTGGCCAAAATGCCGTGGTTTGAACCAACCCATCAGGGCTGGCTTTGAAGAAATAAACGGAATAAAAAGAAAGTTTATACTTGTTTTTTTTTTTTAAACACACGTAATTTGCAGTGTTAGCTACCTTGGGAGGAGCTTCATCTGATCCTCCTGAGTCCCAGGATACCGTGACTTGTCGCCTGGATTCCATTCTCATTCGTTCTTCTTGCTGCAGCTTCTCTTCCTCCAGTATTGTACTAAGGAAAACAAATTGTAACCAAGTAAAACTCCAGTTCCAGGGACTAACAAACCTCTCCCCACTGCTCTTGCATTTTTCGGACTAATAAACAGTACTGAACTTGAAATGCTATAAAATTACTGAAAGCCAAACTTCTTTTACATACACTGCTTTTGCGTATGAAAACCAGTATCAGGAAGAAATATTTCTGTAGGATTACCAGAAAGCTTTTAACAACAAAAACAGCATCACATTTTCAGAAAGCTGTGGCTGATCTTGCACACAAATTTTTTTCCATAACAGTTCTTTTTAAGTGCAATTACACAGAGAAGTCCTCAAAGACAATCAATCGAGCACTTACTTGCATAAAAGCTTAATCTTCACAAGAAAATATTCTACTGAACTGCTGCAAAGGTTCAAGACAAACCGAAAATGTTCTTTACTGAAACTCAAAGAGCTTCAGATCACTGGGATTTTCTTTTTTTCTTTTTTAAAGAAAGCAGTCACAAATACTTCTTCAGCTCTATCGTTTTAGCCTAACCAGGAACACATTCAGCAAAGCAATTTAGCAAAACAGAAAGATCTGACAGTATTCACTCAGCTTCTAAGCATTCAGGTCAAAAGGCTGCATTTTCACAAAGTACAAGACAGTAGTAAAACCAGTTTGCTACTTACCACTGTTCTGACTATTAAAAAGCCTGTTTGAAGCTGAACGTGCTCCTGCTGCCCCCACAGCCAGCCTCCTCCCAGCTCTGCTATGTGGCTTATTAATGTTGGATATTTGCCATTTGAAAAATACTCAGAGAGAAGCTTTGAAAGAGGGAGCTGCCAATTCCTTGGAGCCGCACGCTACGCGGACAGTCTGGAGATGTGAGCAGGGCAGATTATTTCCATATCGCTGTCCCCAGGGTAAAGACAATCCTGTGGACGAGCTACTCCAGCTTCTTTATCACTCAGGAGTTTCCAGAAACAAAGCTAAGTTCTGAGTTTATAATCTCCTGTTCAGTCTGCTAAACAACCACCCAGAATTACTCATTCAGGGGATGAGATCAACTCCAGCAATCTATTCTCATCGTGAAACTGCACTGCTCATTTCAAGAATAAATTCCTGCTGGAGACGAGAACTTTGCTTTTCCTTACTCAGCCAAAAAAACCCCAAACTATGCCACTTCTAAAAAGCAGAGAAGTCATCTTGTCTCACTGCAGCTAAATCAAGTTTATAACTATTGCTGCAATTTCAATCCATCATTGCTGAAGCAACACAAGAATGTGGAACAAAAGCAAAATCAGACGAGTTATTTGCAAGACAAGTCTGCTAGAACGACCATGGAAACACAGCTACAGCCCAAGAGAGGGAATGAAGAGAGAATCCTTCTATTTTACCTCTCTTCCTCCAGAAAAAGGAAAATGCAAGATTTCCTACTTAAACCCAGGAAGAATTGGCACAAAACCCCTGCTTTAAAACTATCTCACTTCAGGTATCCCGTGTTCTTATGTAGCATGAGAAAGCAGCCAACATG
>PYHW01010796.1:618858-678085 GCA_013186435.1 Turdus rufiventris | reverse complement strand
AATGGTGCGGCTTATATTCGTGAAACTACTGTAAAAGATGTACAGTTTCCCTTATGGAAGGTATGTTTGCAAACGCTGTTTAACTGATTATCACATTATCATCATCATGACAGAGGTCATGCTCTCACTCTGGAACTGCAATTGAATGCTCTGAAAACTCTGACTAAATCACTCTGGAATGAGGTGATGCAGTTCCCCCGGTGGAGGAGAAGGTCAAAAGCTGCCACTCCTGTTTCTGAGTCCATAACTCTGCAAAGGAGGATGATATCATGTTGATAGCATGTGTTAGTACTGTGAAGTGTTTTTTCAGGATTTTCTGTGAGCTGAAAGAGGAGAGCAGAGCTGCACTAGGATTTCTCATACCTCTCCAAGCGTACAGAGCTCCATGATTATCCAGACTGGGTTTTCTGTAATGACCCCAATGAGCTTCACAATGTGAGGGTGATCAAACTGACGCATTGTTACTGAAAGGAAATCAAAGAATTCAGTGTGGTACATAAAACCTTTTTTAAAAATAATTAGAAAGCTGCTGGTTAAGCATTTAGCCCATGAGCAGAGAAGATAATCACAGGACTTCAATGCAAGCAGTAATGTCTGGTCATTCCATGCGCTGAGGACAGGTGGAAAGACTGCTTGAGCTGTGGTGTTCTCCATTCACAAAAATTCAAACTGGTGTGGAAGGTGCCAGGCAGGTCAGGCTCTGTCTCTCAGGCCTGTATCTGGTTATGAACACAACCTAAGTTAATACAATAACCTGTCAAACCAGTGCACAACCAGTTAATCTGTGCCTTTCTGCTGCAAGAGGAGGTAAAAACAGTCTATAAAATGCAATTACGGGAAAAAAAACACGTTTGCCAGATTATGACATAGACAAAAATGTTATTGAATCATGACATCATTTTATTTTCCATGGAGTTAATTTCAGTCCTGGCAGTGTCACAGTATGTTTTATGCAGTATGACATATGAATCACAGAATCACAGAAGGTTTGGGTTGGAAGGGACCATCAAGACTAACTAGTTTCAATCCCCTTGCCTTGGGCAGGGACACCTTCCAGCTTGCTGCCCCAAGCCCCATCCATCCTGGTCTTGAACACCTCCAGGGATAGAGCAGCCACAGCTTCTCTGGGCAACCTGTGCCAAGGCCTCACCACCCTCATCAAAGAATTTATCCTAAAATCCAATTAAACCTGCCATCTTTCAGGCAAATCCATCACCCTTGCTTCTATCCCTGCCTTCCCTGATAAGAGTCCCTCCCCATCTTTTCTGTAGGCACCCTTTAGGCACTGGGAGGTGCTCCAAGGTCTCCCCAAAGCCTTCCCTTCTGCAGGTTGAACAAGCTCAACTCTCCCAGAGCATCCAGCCCCTGGAGCATCTCTGTGGCCTCCTCTGGTCTGGCTCCAACAGCACCAGGTCCTGCCTGTGCTGGGGATCCCAGACCTGGGTGCAGCTCTGCTGGTGGGGTCCCAGCACAGAGGAGCAGAATCTCTTCCAACACAGACATGGCAAAAACATCTTTATGTATCCCTGACAAACATCCTTCATTTGACCCTCCTGCAGCATCTCCTCTACATGTGCAGTTTGTAGTGTCAGCAGAAATACACAGGAATTATCCATGCAAAGTCTGCTTCAGTCTGCCTCAAGTCAGGCAAGAATAAAACCCATTTTCTTCTGCTTTGCACTAACCACAAGCTAAAATCAGGAGGTGTTTCTGGATTTCTGTTCTGATGGGCTCTGAATTCTACTTCTGCACATGAATACACAGTATCCCCCAAAAATCCTTGGACAATTGTGTTTCTAAGACCAAAAGGTAAAATAGCTTACTAACATATCTTCCTGAAAAGAAATTTGATGGGCAAACTTAAGATAATATATTCTTTTAAATATTAATGTTATGAATAATACAGGGAAAAATGCAATAAAGCAAACATCCCTATCATTGACATAGCTTAAAGCATTAATAAAAGGGAATGAATAACATGGTGAAATGTCATACAGGCAATAACAGCTGCTAAATCTTTTCAGTGTTGAAAATTCCACCACAGGCAAACCTCAAAATATCTTAATATTCGTAATATTAAAGTATTAGGAATTAAATGTGTTAATTCAGTAAAGTAAGCAACTGTTCTGAGCGAATTTGCAATCTGAACACAAAGATAAAGGCAACAGATGGGAATTAGAATGAAAAAGAGGACGAAGAAATAGCAAAACTATTAAATCAAAATTGAAAAGTACTATTTATGTGTCGATTACAGCAGCATTTCCTAATCTGTAAAACTTGAAGCATGATAAGGAGTCTTCAATGAGCAATTATTTTCTACATTGCCAGGAGACAGCAGCCTACCTTGTGACTGCTGAGTTACTACTGCAAGCAATGGTATTTACTGTTCCAACAGACAGAAATGCAATGGAAAAAATTACAGTAATTTACAAAAATCTGACACTCAAAAATAAGAATCCATTAGCTATTAACCAAGGTCTTCTGAAAACATTCCTTGAATAAAGGAACAGTGATTAAATTATACTGTAACATCTGACCACAACCAATTACTTTATTGATAAAACACAATACCTTTACAACATTTATAAGTATACAATAGCAAGGGATAATAGGCAAAAGTTAAGCCCTAAATGCCATATCTTAATTTGCTTGCAAAACCAAACAATAGAGGAATCAGTAACTTTAATATTATTTTAAAAGTTTTTGCTCCTATTCACTCCAACAAAAAGCCTTTCTCCATACATGACATGTGCTACTTGGAGAATGCAACATTTGTGGGCAATTATTTAGAAAAAATGGCCTATTGTAGCATAGATTTTAATTTTGAATTTTCAAAGCAGATGTCTCTTAGACACAACATTTCTAGCCAGGACAACTACTTGACCTTCCAAAGCAATAAGCTGGAGAAAGTGCTGTGGTTTTTAATTCATTAAGGAAAAAAATGAAATAAGAGGATCAGATGTAATGTTCCAAAATTGGTTTTAAAGCCCTACAGGAGTCAGACATCGCCACTCAATTTGGAAAATCAAAGAACCCACATCCAATCACGCACATGGGCAATGCAAGGATGTAAAGCTGTGCCCTGGCACATGCTGTAGGAGGGGAAAACATCAGGCTATACATTAATAAAATATTGACATCAGTGTAAGAAGTTTCTGGCACAGGTGGCCACAGTCTTTGCAAGGAACAGTTACAGAAGTGATCCCAAAAGAAGTTGCTTAATACTCACAGGCTTCTTGTAAGAACTTTTCTCTAACACTGTCTGAAGTGCAGTTTTTACACGTTTTGATTGCAACAGCCATAGCTGGATTTTCCTGGAAAACATTATTGAGAAATAGCTGAAATACAACCCACCAAAAACAGCTCACCAAAAGCTGGCCTTAAAATTCTGGCAAAACTACTTTGGAAAAAATTACTATTAAATAAAATAGTTGAGAAATTACATGTTGAAAGCTTTAGTGTTAAAATACCATTATAATCAATACCTTGCATACAACATTTACATCTAAAGTGTCTTGGAAATATTTCATCTTATTTAATTTTAAGCCATGTTAAATTGTGGGAAAATTATGATAGAAGATGGTAAATTGATCTGAATAGTACTGTAAACTTTCTGTGTTACTGAGGAAGGTAAAGCCTTGACAATATTTAGCAAAAATAGAGGAAAAAAGAGATATGTGCCTAAAACCCACACTTGGCTTATACAATCAAGCAAACCAGAAAGGTAAATTAAGGAATTTTTGTGGCTCTTTCAGAGGAAGGACTGGCTGTAATTGTGAACTCAAGACTACAAAGCAAAGTAAACCAGAGATTTTTACACACTATCTTCACAATCAGTCAGATCAAGGCTTTAAAACCAGCTTCAACAGAACCACATGTATTTAAAATCAAATGGACTTTCCCATTTGATTTCTCATCCTCTGAATACTCAAAAATCAGAAGGTTTTGAAGGACTGAGAGCAGCTGAAGTGTTTTAAAACTAAGTTTCTACATTAGGCATGGGTTTGTTCAAGGGCCTGTATGTCCTCCTTCCAGGTGGGAAACTGGGAACTGTCCATTGTTTAATGGGCAGGTTACACATGAACCTTTCAAAATCCTACAGCACCGCTGAATATCCTCATCCAATTTTTAAGGCCAGTAGGAGATGAAGATTCAGAGTTATGTTCCATCTCCTGGTCTATTTTAAATTTATTTACAGACAGAAATTACTGCAATTAAAATAGTGTTCTTATTTTGCAGGCATCTTATTTTCAAAGTTGCTCACAAAAGAGATCTTCAAGTTGACTTTGCAGGAAAATATTGGTCTAATCCTTTTCTCACACATCAGATGCCTATAAACTAAGTAAAAAAGCTGATGGTAAATCATGATTTTATTCCCTTATGAAACCAGGACTGAACCATCAGCCTGGGGATGAGACCTCTGGAATGCTTCCAGACCCATCCCTCTCCCAGTGTCGCACATCAAGTTTTTGAAATATCCTTTAACCAACAGGAGCATCAGAAGAAGAACCTCAGTGTCTGCAACCAGCAAAGAGATTTTGAAGAACAAATGTTGGACAAGGCCTGATATTGGGGTTTTGTTTTATCTTTTGGTTTCGGATAAGGAGACAAACCAATGAGAACGTATCAGACTGGACACATTTTCTGCACTGAGCAGAAAATGGTATTTTAAATGACACCTTGGGATTAATTCCACAGTTAATCGGCCTTTAAAGACAATCTTTCTGGGACTGCTTACAGCTGAACAATAGGATCCTGTATCTATAAACCCATTTTCCATTCACACTTAGAGCTTGGCTGTGACCCTTCAGGAACACCTGGGGGAGGTGGATGTTGCTCACCAGAATCAGGATTTCACAAGTGCAATGAACAGGGATAAATGGAATTGTTGAGATTCAGCTTTGAGCTAGCAAAACAAAAGGCAAGGAATATCCCCCATATAAAAGGATAAATTATTTCAGTGAGTGGCTTCTCCCCTCCTTACTAAATGTCGAATGTGCAAAACTACCACAACTGCCATGCTATTAGAACTAATCTTACATTGATTTTAAGATTTCTTCCCAGAGTATAAGTTACACTCTGTGATCAGAACATTAAAATTTAATGACATCACTGTTCTGTTTCACCTTCACATATCCCAGTGTTTTAAATGAAGTATTTGTATTAATAAAATAAACCCACAAGTGGTTGTTTAAAAATCTCAACAAACAATGCCCGAGGAAAATCCATTTTCCAATTCACAAAAAAGAACGGAGACACCCAACATTTTCTAAACAACAGTCTATAAGAAAAGTCTTTAATTAATTTTACAGAGCTCTAGATTTATCCATCATATCCCAAGTGAGCGAACCATTACTCCCTTGGTACTCCTGTCAACTTGGACAGAATTAAATGAAAAACAAGAACCTCTCTCCATGCAAAGTGTATCAGTTGTGCTTTCTAAATAAGGGTGTCAGACCAGACTTCAAACTTGTCTGAAGTGGAACATTTATCCTTATTTACTTAAATATTGCACTGAAGGTTATTTAACCCACCAAGCCCAGGACTCTAACCAGCTGTTTCTGAAGTTAGAACTAGATTATTGTCCACCAGAATTCTTGTATAATCTATCAAAAATTCCCATAATGTCTTCTAATACAAAATAATTTATTATAAACTTGAAATCTGTTGCAATTAACTACTTTTGCAGCTTTGTCTTGCTATTTTACTCAAAATTTTTATCTGTTTAAACTGAAATCTTAGTCTTTGTAGAAAAGCTCGTAAGCACCATCCTAAATTACACAAGTCCTGCCACCCTCCCTGGTTTCACTGAGGTGACTCCTGTGCATTGAGATTTTGCTGAATCAGGGTCCAAGTATTTTGTATTTTATTTCAGGAAAACATAGAATTTTATTAGGCTTTGTTGTGAGAGAGACAGTGAGTGGACCAAATTTTTATTTGTTCTGGAAGACTCAGACCAAGACCTCTCAGGAATATTAATTTTTTTTTTTTTTTTTAACCTAGAAAAGTTTTATTGTTAATTTTAGTTTGAGAAGTGAGGCTTACCGGGCTCATGTAAACTCCTTGGTGCACATCTCCAAACTGTCCTTCCCCAATGCAGCGCCCCAGCTCAATCCTCTCCCTTTGAATTTCATAATCTCTGGCTACAAGAATACAACGCACTTGAAATATTAAGTTTCTGCTGAAGGGCAAGGAAATAATCCACAAGACACAAAACTCAAAGTAAGTCACTCAAATGTCTCACATATGAATAACTAAGATTAACTTTTGCTGCACACCAACCTATAGAGATGCTGCACACACAGAGTGGAGACCTCTCAAACCTCTCAAAAGTTTGAACCAAAGCAACAGGAAAAGAACTGTGAGTTCTACATTGTTAAATGAACTACAACGCACTCATTTCAGTGCAATACATGTAATTAAATCCTCTTTAATTACAGACAAAGCACACAAAGAGATTAAGGCAACACCAATGATGTTAAATTAAACACAGCCTCAGCACACACCCCTTTGGCTGTTTAAGAGGACTCCACCATGTGCAATTTTAGATTTTGGAACCATCAAAAAAGCCCGGAGAATTTTTAAAGAGGTAACTGCAAGAAAAAAAAAATACAGGAACAAGAGCATGGAAAATAAAGAGAAAATGAAAGAGCGAATTTTTGAGTGCTCTACACCTCTGCCAGTGTGCAACTGCAGTAAAATTGAGATGTTTGATGGCCTTATGCAATTTTGTGAAGATCACAGTTTAATATGCTGAGAATATTACAGATAAAAATGGCTCAGCACTTCAGCAAAACATTTAATCAATTGCAACTGAATGATTTCATTTGCAATTTAATTTCTAGCAGACATGGAAAAAAAATTAAGGGATAGCAGAAAAGCATGCACAGTATATGTTTTCACCTCTACTTGTATTATTCAGAGAAAAAATTATAACCAACCAGCTTAGAACTTCATAACCTTGACATCACTAACACTACAGAAGTAATGTCATGTAGAGCTGGCTAACAAGGCAATAAATGCCTTTTTCATCTCTTTTTTTTAAGTACTGCATTTTCCTCTTTAAAATCCCAAAGCTAACTGGTTTAACTATAAATAAATAAGGTTTATTAAATGAAAGTGAATAGTAAGCTT
Source organism: Turdus rufiventris (assembly GCA_013186435.1). NCBI lineage: Eukaryota > Metazoa > Chordata > Aves > Passeriformes > Turdidae > Turdus > Turdus rufiventris. The sequence continues at coordinate 670,951 of PYHW01010796.1, read as the reverse complement.
AAAAATTCCACATCATTCCAAACTGCAAGCATACAGGGATGGGTAAAGGGTCTCCTGTTACCTTCATCTATTCCATAGCTTTCTGCAGTGCAATTAAGAGAAAAATCAAATGCTTACTTAGATAGAGCTTCTTAAAATCAAAACAGGACAAACATTTTTCAACATAAAAAAAAAAAGAAGAAGAAATATACTGATGCAATTTAAAGTTTACATTAGCAGAAGTCACAGGCCCATTCTTGTGATCTTTACTGACTCAGTCCTTTGGGAGCTGAACACTTGAGTCCCCTTCAATCCAGCAAAGCACTTAATGAATTTCCCTCCAGAGCCCATCTCGTGGGTTTTGCATTGAAGCCATATTCAAGTGTTCAGCACATCCAGGGCTGGGGCCACCAGTAATTACTTCCATGAGAATTTAAATAAAAAGGTTGGGGGGAAGGGGGAGGGAAGAGGGGAAATAAATGACATAAAGTTAATCTGTTAACAAAAATAGAGGATATAATTTATTACAGTATGTTTGGATCCTAAAACTGTGTTAATAGTCTACATAGTGACTTAACTGCAAGACATTAAAAACGATCAGTTTATTTCTGGAAAACATATATTCTTGCTTTTCAAATACTGATGTTCATACACATATATATGTTTTGCAAAACATATATTCTTGCTTTTCAAAGGTATTCCACAGCTGTGGAAATAATGCTGTGAACACTGAAGTGATCATGAAACATTCTGGCCCATGGTGAGCTCAGGAATCTCTGCAAGCTCATGGTCCTTCAGCAGAATGTGCCCCTAACTCAGCACCATCCTTCCCTCTCACACTGACCAAACCTGATGTTTTTGGCAGGATTCTGCACCAATGCATTGTCTGTTTCCAGAGAAATCCTTGGTTGCCCAAATGCAACTGGAATTTCCCAGATGCAGCTTTTAAAATCAGAATATTGGACTTTCACATTAAATGAAATTGCCTTGACAGTTTAGGATTATATCATAATTCAAACAGGCTGTAGCACAAAATCCTTGTGGTGGCTACAGCATCACTGTTTTTACTGCAAAGATGAAGACTGAGCAGAACTTGGAATTTTTATTTTTGTTCCTGCAGTCTTTCATCTTTAACAAAATTGCATGTGGTACATTGAGTGGTCCTCTCTCATGGAACTGGAGAGCACTGGATCTGTCACAGGCAAGGTGAGATACAGTCAGACAGCAATCCACAGAGCTTGCACATTGTTTGCTCTCATCACAGAGATCTTATCCAATCTTTAAGTGTTATGTTCAGCATTGCAATAAAACCAAAATCCATGTTTTGAGACAAAAAAATAGAATTTCACTGTGAAATCACAGATAGCACAAAACCAGAACACTTTCTTTTCACATTCATTAAATATTCATTAAATATGGCTGAAATATTTCGGTCCCTGCTAAACCAAGGAAGCTTTTGGAGAGGAAAATTCTCAGGTTAACCACAGCACTTACTTGAGGGCATTGTGTAAGTGTCTTCTTCATCTATAATCTCTGCATAGTCATCAGTCTCTGCAAAGGGAGGAATTGAAGAGTTTCGGGAAAAGCAGATGAAAACAATTCTCCGGAACAACATCTCCAATGTATCAAGACTGAGATGCCCCAAACCCCAAGTTCAGCATTGCCAGGTCACATTGAATACAGCATGACTAAAGCTTGCTCATGCATAATTCATGGTATGGTAATGACCTCAGTGCCAACTGCATTACATCACACAGATGCACCCAACAAAGGAAAAAAGGAAGATACCTTTGTATTCAAAAAAGTTCAAGTTTTGCAATTGGAACCCATCTGAACTGTTGATTTAAAATCTTTATCACAGCAAATTCCATTTGTGAAGAGAAAAAATTATGAGTTTAATTGCTTTACCTTCAATAAAGTGTGAATAATAATTGCTATTTTTTATGTCAAACAGGCAGAAGACACCAATGATGTTCCAGGGCAGCTTCCCCCTACTGTCAGTGTGTCCAGTGAGTTATTTACCAGAGAATCTTCTAGAGCACAATGACCTTTTTAAGCCACAATCTCTTCCCCATTTTTCTTACAATTTTTCTTATTTAGTGGAAATTCACCACTAGTTTTGCTGTCAAGACTCAAGATTTCATGGACAGGTTTTGGAAACGAATTCCTGAAATTTTCAGAAAAAATGACAGTGCACTTCTTCCTCTGTTTAAAACTTGCAACTTTTACATCATCTGTTTTCAAAATTGTCTAAATGGTGTCAAGTCAAATCAGAAGGTCCTTCCCTTGAACTAAAGAACTTCCAGTGTGTGTAGGTCATTTCCTAAAGGTCACATCAATTCCTCCAGGGGTTTTAAAGCCAATCCACAACAGTGGGTTCATTTTTTACTTCAAAGCTGTCAAATTCCACTCACCAACTTTAAACACAAAAAGAGGTTCTCAAAAATGAGTAATTTCCAAACCTACTGTGCAGTTTTTGCGGCTGATTCAGGTGATCACACACACTGGAAAGCCTCTGGAAGTCAGGATTTCCTCCCCCTTTTCCCCCATCTGCCCTGGAGCACATGGATACATCCCTACAGCTCCCTGGCATCATTTCCAGAGCAATGGCTTGGACTGGGACAAAGTCACAGTGATGGTGAGTGGGAAGAAGGATGGGATGGTCCCTCAGCTGAACCCAGCCCTGAAAGCAGAGCAAGGCTCATCAATATTGCACACACAGACAAGCAAGAGGCTCAGCTTTCAGGCAAACTGAATATTCATCAGGAAACTACAGGTTGCCTATAACCTCTGAAGTTCAACAAACTTCAAGGAGTAAGTGAAATTTGATGGTCCTAGTTTCTTACTACTTAAATAAAATGAAAGCTGTTTTTTCTTTTGAAGTCCTGTAGGAATATGCCAGGTGTTGTAGGAGCAGAATTGGGAAATTCTGTGTAATTTTAAATTTCACTAGGCAATTTCTATTTGGGACATAGCAGAACACGGTCACCTAATGAAAATGCAATAAATTATAAAGACAGTGCACAATTTTGAAAAGGCAGAACACTCCAGAAGCACTTATCTCTTTCTTGGTATTTCATTTTCTTCCCTACATTATAAACTAAAGATTTGTAAAAATAAGCCTGTTTGATTTTAAAAATAAGCTTTAAAAAAATCCCCAACACAATGGAGATAATCACTCTGTTTCCCTCTAATATTGTGAAAGGATTTTGTTGAAAATATCAGAAAGTTCTTAATCTATGTTAAAAAATTGACTGGATGAAAAATATTGTAAACACACTTAAGAAAATTTTCTAAAATTTGGAAACCAAACTGATGCCACTTAAAAGCCCCAAACACTTGTCACACTAGGTTACAGAACAGAGCTTTCAGAATGTGCTCAATGGCAGGGCTTGTTCATCTCTCTATTTTAAATTAATGAGTTAATTCATAGTAAAAGCATTCTCAGACCAGCACAGAGCACTTTACATGGATTTGATACATTGTCCAAAACCATCATGAAACCAGAAGCATCTTCATCATCATCCAAATAAATTAGATGCATGCAATTAACTACACAAATATTTCTTTTTCCACATTTAGCACTCTGGAGAGGAATATACAAAAAAAAAATTCCTATGTATGTCTGGCATTGTTTCTGGGAATTAAGAGGAAAATTCAGTCAAGGAATCGACACTGATGGGCTCCAAGTGGTCTGGAACAAAGAGAACTTCATAGAAGGGTTTAAGCCTAATTACAGACTTGAGACTGGTACAAAATCTTCCAGAACTGTGTCTGCTAAGGGATATTCCAACATCTACATGGAGCCTGAAGCAGATCTGAGCTGGGCAGGGCTCTCCAGGCTGCTCCAAAGGAGGATGTGTTACAGCACTCTCAAGAGCTGAACACATTCAGTGATTCCAGATGTCCTTGGTAAGTCTAGAAAAACTCAGATTTAATAACAGGGCTCATCATGCTGCCCTCCTGCACTTTTTAAACCCAGCACCATCACTTGGAGATGGCAAATGAACAAGTGGCTTTCAGGAAAAGGTAGTGGTGATCACACACATGAATGAGCCAATTTGAGCTTTACTAAATCTGAATGCATTTATGAAACTCTAGGGAGAAACATCCCAGGGTATCAAATCCATAATACCTAATCCATGACCTTAGCACACATCTGAACTTCCCTTTTTCATCATTTTTTCCCATTTGTCAGAGCTAGTAATTTATAAAAGAAGATAAGTTTCAATAAAAAGCCATGTAGGGGTAGTATCTGAAATAGAATTTTTAAATTTATGACAGAAAAAAATGTTCTTTTGATGTTTAAGAAAAGAAGGAAAATTGTGTGGTATTATCTTTAGCTTATATCTAAAGGAAAGGAGATGAAAAGTTAATACACCCCCTTCACATTTTACTGAAAGAAAGGTCACAAGACGTGATCTCTGTTTCCTCTTATCACCCTCCTTTGCATATTGCTTTTATGCCCTTTTAGTGCCTCCTACTTAGAAGAATAAAGATACATATGCTATCAGTAGCAGCAGTTTGATTCTTTCCCAACATCAGATGGAATCCTAAAAATCTCTTTTAAAAAACCAAACCCCATCTTCTTTTCAGAGGAAAAGAGACTTAAAAAGTCTGCAGAAGTTAAATATTTTGTAGTAACTTTTGAAGTTTTTAAAAGGAAACCCCAAACATTAAAATCTGTCTTTATTAGTTTGAATAGCTGAAACCTGGTTAATATTCATGTATTCAATCTGCATTAATCTATCTTGTACAGCTTCTTTTAATGCAAGGAGCACTTTGATGTCTTTAAGGCATTACTTAGTAGACTCTCATTTCTCAGATCCACTGATCTCACCCACAGACCAAATTAATGATGATGTAACCATTTCAATCAAACTGGACACTTGAAAATCTCTAAACCTTCTTTGCATCATGCCACAAGTCTCATTGCAAACACATGCACCACCACATCCCTGTGCGTTTGAAACACAATTTTTCCTTTTCCAATCCCGGTTTAGCAGAAAGCATTAGTTGCACGGCCTGTAAAGTACAGAATTTATCAGCTAATATCCAAAGCAGACCACTTTTTAACACTAAAAGCTGCATCAAATGTATTACTGAAATGTGCATTAAGTGGCATATGGAGATAAGAGTTGCATATTGCACGTTAGTAACACAGACTAGAAAACATATTACCGTCCCCACTAATTTCATCTGCAGATCCAGGTGGCATGCAAGGAGAGAGAAAAAAGAGGGGGAGAGAGAGAGGGGACAGAGAAGGGGGAGGGGAAAATATACTATTAAATTCATGAGTAATCCAAAAGTATTCAGAGTGTAGTCATCTTATATACCTGACTCAAGAGAAACCAGAAAAGCAGCAGAATTTAAGACTTCTCACCTAAAACCCAAGGGACAGAGATATGCTCTAAGAAGCTTTTATGATGAAACAGAGTTAATGTTTTTCAAACACAAAGGTACACAAAAATTAAATTTGGAACTGGAACGAATTCTTTTAATGCATTGTTAAGAAAAGTCAATTTCTGGGTTTATTCAATACTTTAAAACAGTTCTCCTAAAGCCAGATGAGTCAGCTCACCTTGACTCTGCACATACACTGAGGACTTTGGATAAGCAGAGCTGGTATTGACCTTTCCAGAAGAAATGTACTCCTGAGCTATCACCAAGACATGACTGAGAAATGGAAACCATCTAAGTTTTAATGACACAGAGCACTGTGCACTTGTACAAGGCTGAAATTTAAACGAGTGGCAAAGAGAGCGACTCTACGGAGATTTCACACAAACACGGGATTCCACGTGTACTGCAGCAGCCCTACTGCATACCAAACCCCACAGCACAAGCTAAGGCAACTATTTTAGACAGTTTTTATAGGTAACAGGAAATTCTTCTTACCCCTAATAAAGCCAAACTGGTCTAGATCGGTGCTGGACCAGTACGCAGCCAAAAGCATCGCTGTAGTCCGTGTTTAATTCAGTGATCTCAGCTGATGCTTATTGTTGCTATTCTGTTTCATCCATAGCATGCTGTGTCAGGGGTCCAAGAATGAAGTCAAAATATATTTACAAAAAAAAAAAAAGATGGCAGACAAGGGCTGCATAACTGTATAAATAAAATAATTTAGTGTGTTTGTCATTGTAGCATATGATGCTCGAAAACACGTTCCCCATAAAAATGGGGACCAGCAAGCTGGTGACAATGCGTGAAAATCCAATTCAACAGGAGGAAAACATAACGAAATTATTCTTGGAACTCTGTTTACCTGAGGCTAAAGTAGTTTACAAACAGTAACTGAGTTAGTATATTGAGCTTTTGGGTTAATAAGGCAGCCTAGACAAAGAGCAGAGCAGTACCCTTGGGCGGCGACTCATGGGCACAGAAGACGAAAGGCAGAAAGCGTCTAGCTTTCTTTACTTTATGCTGACAGTGATTGACTCCTTTACAAAGAGGCAAGAAAAGGAAAGAGAAAAAAAAAAAAACAGAAACAAATTATTTGGAAATAAAAGAAAAGAGACTGAAGAGTACATCTACAATGAACGAACATAAAACTAAAGGTTTACATTACAATTCTGTATACCCAAATGAAAATACAAATGTCTCTGAAAGTCTAAAGCATTTTTGGTATTTTCCTTCAAATTCCTTTCTACAGTAATTCATATTTCAGTTTTTAGTAGTAGGAATAAAACCCATTAAAAAGTCAGATCATGCCAGCTATGTACACCATTAATTAACAACACAAAGAACATTGTCTGTCATGAAGTGCAACCTGCTTTTCCAAGTTTGCCATCTAAGTTCTGTCAGGCTTGTGTGACAGCTATACTCCAGCTTAAGTGGCAGTCACCAGACCTTAACATGTAGGTATTGATCCTCTGAACCCTTAAAACAACACAAAAGAAATATTCCACATAGCAGGGTTGCACAGAACAAGGGAAAACATGGTTTTCCTACCTCCTCAAACACAGCATTGACAGATTTTATGATCTCAAATCTGCCACCAGTCTTTTCCCCAGTGCAGACCTGCCTTGCCAATGGATATTCCAGCTCTGCAAGGATCTGTGGGTGAACAGCCCATGGCACCCTCACTGTCCCCTTTCCCAGTCACCCCTCTGCATTTTTTAGCAAAGTGCTTATCAGGAGTGCTTATCATGATGAGGGAAATTTTGGAGTAGGAAAAAATACAAAGAAGACACACAAGGTGAGAAAGAAGGACATGAGATGACACTCAGCACCTGAGGATACCCGCTCCTTTTATTTCTCTTGTTACCTGTTCGCTCCTCTCTGCTTTCCCCTTTTTCCTTTCTCCAAGGAAATGTGAGAAGTGGTTAAAAAAGCCAATTAAATAAAAAACCTGTATCTTGCTGCTCTTCACAGCCAAAACTCAGGAGTGAGGTCCAGCCACCTGGAGTTACACAGGCTGGGGATGCAGGTGCTAGAAGAGAAGCCCAGTCCCACAGCAGCAGCTACTGGGAGAGTGAACCAGTTAGTGGTAGGAGGAGTGCAGGAAGGGTAGAAAAGGAGAATTACTTTTTAATAAAAGTAACTTCTACAATCAACAAAACTACCATCATAAAAACTGCTGGGTGACTGAGCAAACAGGAATCATTAATCTAGCAGGAAAATGCACATATCACAGAGAAAGACAGAACATTAATCAGATTCAATGCTATAAACTAAGAGGTGTAAGGAGAGGGCAAAATTCTTGACTAAGTCAGTATATCAGTATTTCCATTTATCTTGGTTCAAGACAATCTAAAGGGGAACACTCTGAGTTCTCCCCCTTGATACTCCCAAGGGACTTTTCTTCCTAACATCATATGACAGACAATTTTCAGCACTGTCATTTTAGCACAAACCTCAGGTAACTTCCATAAAAAGCTTCAGACATACTATGAAAGAAAAGGAAAAAATACTGCAGCTGGTTTAAGTGACTACTTGAAAAGGTGTTGACATGAGAATGAGGGAACCCAACACTGGACTGAAACAGAAGAACAGGTATAGAGTCACTGCAGGCAACACAAGCCATCTGAAAGGGAAGAGATGCTTCAACTCCTGACCTGCCTGCTCAGGCTAAGAGCTAATTTAAGCCTGAAGTGCTGAAATGCTGCTCACCCTCACAATGACAGGTGGGTGGCAGAAGCTGCTGACACCTGATCAAACCTATTTCAAATGAAGGGCACACTGCAAAAGTAAAGGTGTTTTTAATTCCTCATGTGCATGCCCTGATGCCCTGTGATGTGGTGGTCCAACTCTTCCCTTACATTTCAAGCTCTGCCTCTATGATTTGCTGGCTGAAGTTTGTTCAACTGTTCTGCCACACTAAATAGAAGATGCTTTGTCTTAAACTTACCACATCTGCAAGTCTAGCTACAAAAGGAAGTTGATTCTCATGAGTTGATTTTAAATTTTAAAAAACAGAAAACAGAAATTCTAATACTTTCCCAGGAGTCTAGAGAATACCCTAATGAAATGAACACAACTTAGAAGGATTTCCAGCACTCCACAGCAGCTTCCAGCCAGGATATCACTGGTGCTTAAGAATGCTGCTGAAAACTGCACAGGACTTCTTTATTTAGTTCCTCTACTCAGTATTCATTAAAATTATTGTGAAAAAAGATAAAAGAGTCAAAAATAAGGAAAAAAATCACTTGCTGGGCAATAATTAAGTGAGAAAGAAAGAGACCAAGCTTTTACTGCTCTTTTTTTACAGGGCAGTTAATACTGGAGCTCCCTGCATGAGCTGATAGCAAATACTGGAAGGCTGAACCTGATAATATCCCATTCCACTTTGGTTGTACATTCTTGAACTGGTCTGAGGAAAAACCTTGGAAAAAAAAAAAAACTGTCGAAAGAATAACTCTATTGATTTTTGAGCTTTTGAACTCAAATGAACTCTATGGAATTGGCACACCAAATGTGTTTCTACATAAACAACAAACCCCCGAACCTGCATGGAGTATTTGTCCAATCATACCACATTGTTACTATTTGCACAGCAGAAGTGTCTGCTCAAATCCAATGAGGAGCTCACAGAGGAGGAGCACAGGAAAGCAAAAACTCCTTAACCAGCACCACAGGCTGATGGAATCAATCCCGGACAATGATATGGAAGAAATCTCTTTAGACTATCACCACAATTTGTTCTGGCCTTTTTATGCATGAAAAGAAGCCTTTTAGCCAGTCAGGCTAAAACAGGAAAAGATAACAGCATCAATCTATTCAACGGTGATGGGAATGTGAAATACTGCAATTTATTAGCATTAAGGGCATTTTCAACTATATTATCTTATTAATCAGTGAAACAGCTGGGTGAGTTAAGAAGCAACTCCCTCCTCCATGAACCTGGGGAATAATGACTTGCTCAAGGTTTGTAAAATTAATCTGCAGTAAACTTTAAGCTTGAATGTCTCCCAGTGCTGTGACCATACGGCAGAGCTGCAGCTCTAACAAAGTCTTTATATTCCTCAAATTACTTAATAATTACTTGAGTTGAATTTATAACTACATAATTTATGGCAAGACTCTCAGTCTTTCTTTTCAGAAGTGAGCTGTGGAGTACAACACAGCTGAGCTGTGACACAGTCCTAAGTGCTCAAGACACAATTTTTCATCTAAAAATTTACTTACACTTCTCAGCTTTCTCTTTTTGGAGTGTCTTGACAAAATGGACATTAAAAAACCACCAATTTTTCAACCCCAAGCAAAAGCCAACTTTTTCCCCACCAACTAACTCAAAACAAGCTAAGAAATACAAGTCCTACACAAGAAACTCTTTCAGACAGGGCAGACCTTCATGTATAGCACAGGAATCAAGACACAGAGCCTGCACTGTGCTCTGCAAGAAGTGATTCCATAAAATTGAATCTGTCTTTCCACCCTGTCCACAGCTTTGCTGCTGATCAGCTTCAACCCAGGACAGAGCAGTTCCTTCCACATGCCACCATCTCCTTCATCCAGAGCACTTTGAAATAACATTGACATCAGGTGAATAGATGTATTTTTTTTTTTCCTCCTTTCCTGTTTGTTATGTTTTCACATTTGGCTACTGCTCTATAGAAAACCTCCTGAAAGTCTCTTTTACTCACAAACTATACCATAGAGGATTTTTTCCTTCATGATAAAATCTCACTTAAATCAGGCTTACCTCCTTCAAAAGTTTTTTTTTTTCCATTCAAACTGAAATTTCAGCTGAATGGCATGAGTAAACTGGCAACTCCCTCAAACAGGATCTGCTCCTAAGCACCACCTTAGAGAAGAACTTATTTCACTGCCATGACCAGGAGTTAATCACAGTGATTAAAGTCTAACAATGCTACCTCATAAATTTTTGATTATAAAGCAGAACCTGGAGACTTGCTGAGAAGCCCCCTCTTTCAGGATACTAAAATCCTTCATCTCCTACATAGATATTTGCTCCAAGAGATCAAATCTTCCACAGGGTATGTTACTGAATATATCTAAACTGTGGGATAGAGAGGCAATGGCACAACCAGAATTATTAGAAACTCCTGCCAGCATTTCATGATGCACTTAAGGCTGCACCCCTTTGAGTTTAAAATGCTGCTTGTGTTACTGACAGCAGCTGCACCAGCTGGGGAGCAGGATAACAAACCAGCTTCTCTTTAATATACTTACTTCTCTCTTAAATGTTTGTATCCTGGGGTTTGTTACCCAGGTGCCTTGAACACTTTGCTTTATCAGCTGAAACAGGGACTGTTTCAGAGACCTTTTAATTTCCTTCACCAAATAAGCTCACACTAAAGCTGCAAAACCAGCACCTGCTTTAAGCGAGACCAACCCTGTAGGACATCCTAAAATCCCCTTCAGACACATCCCTTGTGCTGGCTACTGCAGGACAGCTCATCTCTCCCTTCCTGTCATCTTGCCACTCACAGCTCACTCCCCACAAAAACATCATTTTACAAGAGCACCTGAAAATCCAAATGCCAGCAGAGACTGCTTGGAATCACAGGAGCCTTTAGGTTGAAAAAGACTCTTAAATTCAGACATAAACCCAGCACTGCCAAGAAGCTGCCAAGACTTGTTCAATACTCTGTCTGTTCAGTGCTCACTGGAACACACAGGTCTGAAATGTCACATTCCATGGCACTGCATGGAAAGTAGCATTTGAGCTAGGATTAAAAAAATTAATTAATTATCCAGGGCCAAGGAAGCACTGAGATTAGCCAAGGGATGCAAAAGCATATTTATTCTTCTTAGTCATATTTACACAAGCAAGGAAGGGGCAGAAGAAACCAAAGAACTCTGTGTCAGAAGGAATTTATGTGAAAAGGGAGCAAGCAGCTACTGCCGTACTGATTTCATTTGATGAAAAACTTTCCGTAATACATAATTGACCAGATAAGTTATTATTTTTGGAAATGTGTGTATCTGGAAATATAAGATCACCTTACCAAGGCTAATGTTTGCTATTTCAAAACAAACTGCTGGCCAAAGTAAGTTCCTTTAGACTACAGCAGAGAGTTTTAATAAGGTGTCTCCAAGCCAAATAGCGGAAATAGAGTCAATAAAATTAGAGCTAACTGGTGTGCTGCTTCTTACATTTGATATACTATTTGCACAGAGCAAATAATTTAGCCATACCATTTCCTGAGTGTACACTCTTAGCTAAGTACAAAGAACTCTTTTTTAATGCAGATGCAGAGGGAGAAGGAGGTAAAAGCAGCTATTACCTATTAGTTAAAACACTCATTGTTTCTGCTTAATCACAGCAGCTTCAGCCAAAACATAGATGGCTACCAAACAAATCTAAATTCCAACTAATTTCATTTAGCTTATTCATAGTTACTTAAATCTTACACAAATGTGTTGAGGCATAGAATTACTATGCTTTTGAAACGGAGGGGAATCTGGTAGGCATCTTAGCTGCACACAAAAACAGTGTCCACTGCAAGGAACGGAGAATTTGAGGAATCAAGGCAGACAACACCAGAAGAAACCGAAGCAGCAAGAGAAATGTGGTGAAATCTGGTTCAGTGACACAGAGACTCACAGATCCAGCAATTTGCTGCTTTGGATTCCTGAAACCAACTTCATCCCTCACTAGGTTTGAAAAGGCCTTTTTTAAGAGGAGAAAAAAAAAATCAGAAGTATTTACAAACCTTCTATCTTTGTGTGCTTTGGAATATTGGAGCACTTGGAAAAGATCAAGTTTTCTCTTCACTAGACCAGAAAAATTTCAAAGTATGTTAATAAATATTTCAAAAAGACAAGGTGTCTTTCATTAACAGGTTCTTTTTAAAACCTGCAAAGCTTCAGACAAATACCTGAACTTTCAAACCACCAAATCATGTTTCACTCTGGCTTTAGATACTGCTGGTTTATCCCAGTTTTGGAAATCACTGTGAAACTTCCCTTTTGAACTAAGTGAGTTAAGACTATTAATATATCTGACTTCAGAATCTTGTTGCTGAATCTCTGCTTTAGATTTTTGCTATTTAGCATCAGGAGAGGTCTAAACAAAGGGGAGCAGTGTCAGTGAAATCAAACAGCAGAGTTAATTTACAATTCAAACCACTAAAGATGGGGAGCAGTTACAGATGTCATTGAGCTACGAAAGCTCACCTTACCTGAAACCTTTGCCTCTGAGGCACTGCAATGCCAGCAGAGCAAAGTTGCTGTTCTGCACCCCACAGCAGCACCCCCAGAGCCCCCCTGGCTGCTGTCAGGATCTGCTGACCTGGGACTGGGTTGTGCTGAGCATTGTGCTCAGCTGGTGCCTCCCTTGTTCCACACTGATGGATGCATTCCAGCTGACAACAGGAATGACACTTCTCCACATCTACATCAAGTATCACTTCATTTATAGCAAATTGATTCCTCTGGGGATTCAAGAGAGTCTAACAGAAAGCAGCTCCTGAGAATAACCCCTGTCATGTGGGCTCATCTCAGCAATCTGCCTCTGGTTTAAATTTAATATGATTACATACTCAGTGCATTTCAAATAACTTTGGGGGAAAAAACAAAACAAAAAACGTATTTACGTGCTCTGTGACATTATATTACAAGAAGAACAAACCCTTGGGACTGAATATTAAATGCATTGGCTTAAACCACTCCAGCATAATGTCAGCATTTCTAGTGGTTTGCAATATGGTATAAGAACAAGCATCAAGCACAATATTTTACTGTGGAAAGATATAAAACATTACTACAATACAAGAAGAATACCTAATTTTTTTAATTTTTTTTTTAGGTTTTGGTATTGACAAGAATGAGGATGGTATTTTCTGGTTTAATTTTATTGCACTGCTCACAGGAGCCAGCTTTGCAGCTCAGTGTACCTTAACAAGCAGCTCACCTCCAGCACTGCTACAGCAACACTCTCATTTCCCTCCCATCCACCTTCATGTGATGCCCTCAGTGCCAGAGCTGAGGGTGTTACAGCTAACTTCTTAATTTCAAAATGCTACTTTAAAAAAGAAGCATTTGTGCTCTGAAACACCAAAGAACTTCAGCAGAAGATACCCAAATTTGCAAAGTCAGAGTGACAGCAAGAAAGGATCACAAAGTCAGCGTTTATTATTGGTTTTATTATTAAAAGTATTATTGGCATTCTCATAAAAACTGAAGGAGTGGAAATTTGAGGCTGCAGACAGCTTTTTTAATCCTGAAGATTAGCCTTTTTGAGGGTGAGTGGAATAATTCAAAAGCACAGCACTAATCACTTCAGAAATTTCAACTTTTTTAACAGCTAAAATGAGCCACACAGGTAAGAATTAAGAGCGAACATGCTGACCATGCTTCATGCTTATCAACCTGTTCTACCATGCTTGCTTGCCAGGCACTGAAGGCAGAAGAGCTGCTATTTGACTCTGAGAGGCCACAGGAACTGGTGAAACTCTATTACCCCCCTGCAGCTTTATCCTCATTTTAACTCAGATCTTCTCACCTGTTTTCTTGCAGTGTCTATTTGGGTTTCCTATGTCAAGCAGTGAATCTCACACATCTTTTAGAAGTTGGTAAGGGTGGGGAAAGGATTCTGAGAAGTAGGAAATTCATCAGATGTCTATTTATCTTTCCTCCTTATTGTATGAAATATGTTGGGGTTTTGAGTATTTGCCACTAAGTGCTCACATAAATGTTAAAGTGGGGCTGAGCCTCCCTCTAAGTCAGGGATGGGAAATCCACCGAGTCACAGTATTGGTTCCTCAAGTTTGTGACCAAGTACCAGAAACCTACTGGAACAGCTCATAATTTAAATATGTTTTTGCATTAAAATCCCCTTAACAAATATTAGGTATACTGATTTAGAAATATATTTTCTACTAAGACACTACTATGAATCAATTCTTCAAAATTATTTAAGATTCAGTAACAGGAACATATTTTTTCTTAAGCATAAAAACTTCTAAAATTCCATGTTAACTTAGAGAATTCTTAGAAACCTATAAAGAACAGAAACAACATGTATTACCTCATATACCCATCCTTCAATTAACTTGTCATTTTCAATAGCAAAAATTAAATGCTTTTATCGAAACAGCTACAGAAAAACAGCTATTAAGTTTCTCCTTTCTGTAAAGCAATGATTAATATTTAATTGCCTTTATTTTCCCTTTTCAAAGCATCTCCCTCACAATTAACACATACACAGGTAATTCCAGTTCTCACCAATGACATTATACTTCATCACAAAGCTAAGTGTAAATTCTGACAAGCAGCCTGGCTTTGAAATAACTGCACAGACACAGTTGTTGCACAGAAGTTTCTCTTTAGAAAGTGCTCTACACAAAGGCAGCACAGCTCCAGTCTGGGGCAGGCAGCAGCTCTGCAGCAGCAGTGAGTGGAAAAGCTGCCTGCACATCTGCCAGCTCCAGAAATAAACTCAGCTCCTGGTTTGGATGAGACTTACCTGACACAGAGACTGTGTGAGACCTCACTCCTTGCTTCTCATTGTTGGCCAGCCTGGAAAACAGGAGTTGGAAGCGCTGAATGCTGTACATTCTTCACAAACACTGGGAATTCATCCCAACAGGCACCTACTGTAATTAGCAGGGCTGAGCCACCTCCCCAGCCACAGGATGAGCAGGGGGAGAGAAGTCAGACAGGAATCTACCACTTCATCCCCTCTGGGGGAGCCTGATGGGTTTTAATTAGCACAACGACTCACAGAGACCTAGTGAGTTTGAAGGAAAACACAAAACCTAAACTGTGCACACTTTTAAGATGTGTGTAACCTGGCTGTGCTTATATTTTCTGTGTGATCTGTGGGAAATGAATTGATTTCCTGTCTGTAAAAAGACTTACCCTGTAGTATTTTGAATTAATTTACATGTCAAACATAGAAAACCAATCACATTTAAATGTAGTTATAAATAAGTGTTCATTATGTTATATATTCATCTTGTATAAATGTATTGCTCATCACATACAGATGTTCATTATGCTATGTATGCATTATGTATATGTTATGTTACATATAAACATTCATAAGGATCAGAAATTCTAAGAAATTCTCAACTTTTCACCACTTACATATATAACCACAATTTTAATAGCCAAGAGTGCACTGCACTTCAGGCCTTCAGAAATCAGGAATTTCAGCTGGCAAAGGTAAATCCTCCCAGATGCAAGATGCTCTTGGCTGGCAGTTTTGTGTATTTGATAAAAGCTCTCATGCCAGACTTGGAACATATGGGGTGCCCTTGTTAAACAGACTCTAGTGTAAAAAATTTAGTTTTGGTAAACTGCCCCAAAAATCAGAAGATTTTCCTTCAAACTTTATTTTACCCCAGAAAACCTTACAAATAAAAAAGGCTGAAGCTTTACGTAATCAGAATGGTATTCTGTGTTTTTCATTTTTGTCTATTTAAGTAAAAAGAAATTTTAGAAATGTTCCTGTTTCATGATGTATACTAACTTTACGGATTTTACTGCTTCCAGCCTCAACTTTTCTTCCCTGAATTTTAACTTCTCTCTTTCTATGGGTGAGAGAGCTGCCTGGTAGTGAGGGCTGCAGCAGAACCTGCTGACTGAACTGCTCTGGATGTGGCCCCACTGAGAACAGTCAGATTACAAACAAAAAACACACACAAAAAAACCAAAAAAAACCAAAAAAACCCCCACCCACACACAAAAAACAAAAACAAACAAACAAACAAACAAACAAACAAACAAAGTGTCTTGCTTTAAAGATTGAAGGCCACAAGGAACTGCCCATGGAAAGGTGGGACAACCATGAAAACCTCCAGAGAGGATGGAGACCCAGCCACTGACACCAGGGGAGCAGAGAATCATCAGGAAGAATTAAAAGCTTGCCTGCATTAAAAACCACCAACTCCAACAACATAAGGAAAAGTCTAAATCAGAGCTAAATCAGAAATTTATTATTTGCCTTAAAGTTTGGGAAGAAGAAAAATGCAGAGAGGTACCTTAGCATACTTTGTAAGAATTATTAGATGCAGATCACTTGTCTTTATTATTCATTTAATAAAGTATCACCATAAAACCACCCAGGGGAAAAATGCATCTCTCTTTGCCTGACATAAGATCAGTGTTTTCCTGGTATCGCAATTATTATTGGAGGATAGTTTTTCCATATTTGAAACAATGAAGATTACTATTACTAAGATTACAATAAATATTACTATGCAATATTAATATTTAAATTAATAACTGCTATTCACTACTACACTGTCTAGATCTCAACTTCAAATGGCCCCATTAAGGAAGTTTTATTAAGAAAGGTGATGTGACAGATTTATGATAGCAGCAAAAAGTGTGTTTTCTGTATTTCACATAATCCAGAAAGAGGACAATTAGGAAAAAGGAGACCACAGGCTGACTCACAGATTGAAACCACAATTCACAACCTGTTTAGCATCACTCCTATAATTAAATTTACTCATGGATTCAAAAGAAATAGCTGGAATCCCAGTCAAGCCTTTTCCAAAACATCCTGCTTTTGTTATTGTCAAATATGATGGACGCATTATGCACTTTTGTCCTCAGATTTTCTTTCTTGTATCTTTGTTTAATACTACTATGAGCTTTTTATGCCCTACCTGTTATTTGTCCTGGAATCCCAAAGCAACAATAAAAATTAGGCCTGTGCAAGAAGTTCCAAAAGCATCACTATTTTTCAAAACTTTTTTTTTTTTTTAATATGTAAGAAAAGAAAGTACAAAACTTACTTTGGTATTGACGGTAAAGCTCTTTCACCTTCTGTGTAAACAAGAAGAAAACAGGATTAAAGGTTTTGCAAGTTTTCAAATAACCTCTCTCAAAGTGAAATGTATACATGCCTGAAACAGTAATCATCACAATCTCTCAGGTGACTCAAAAGAATGTTCTATACATATATAAAGAGCAGCATATCAACAACCAACAACTCCTTCTACCCACTCACACAGACCTTTAGGCAAACTCTCATCTGAGGAAACAACGTACACAGAATATAAAAGCTCTTTTTTATTCCTAACAAATAACTCCAATAAATCACTTGCAGAAGGTGTGACACTATCTCATCTCTCTGGTAAGAAATGCTTTTCTTTTATCTCAGAGATGTCCTAAGTGCTAACACATAAATAAAACAATTCAATCCAACTTGGGTTTCCAAGTAAATCAACTGAAATAAATCATTAAAGCACTTATTATCATACTGATTTCACACTGGCTTGAGACTATACAATAATAATGCTTTGTGCCAGAGAGTAAATCAGCTTTTTGTACACTATATTCAAATCCTTGCCAGTCTTTCTTTGAAAATGGTAATGTGTGTAAGAGCTTGGATGTGCATATTCAAGGGGTTTTTTCCTATTGGATTTGATGAAACCCTTGGTATTCCTGTGGGGAAGTTACTAATCCTTTAGCAAAACACCTTTGCAGTAGATTGGAGTATGCAGGAAGGAGGGAAGATGAGAAATAAAGTGTGTTTCACTCTCTAAATCAATGTAGCTCTGATAAAGTGACCTGAGAGAATGGCCACACTGGCAGAAAATGGTGACATACGCTGTTGAACAAAATCATGTAAATTCTCATTTTTCTCCCATGCTAAAATTTCTAGGAATTGTAGGTGTAAACAACAGTCTCACCTCTGTGTATTAAGGGACTGAGCAGAGAAATGCCCAGTATCTGAAAGCCACACTCAACACTGCAAAATACAGCTTCTTGGTTCATTTTTTTCTGCTGTCTACAGGTAGAAAAGCATCATTTGGCTCAGCAACATCAGTCTGTTTTGATCTGTCTGATGGGGGGTGTTGAAAAGGAAGTTGCAGAAAAGAAAGGAAACCAGAAGCTGCAATTTCAAAGCCCTGGAGCAGCTCAGCAAGGTGACAAGAGCAAGTACCTGGTACTAGGGGGCAGAGCAAGGAAAGTAAGATTATATAAGCAGGTGGGAGATAAAGGCACTGTGATATGTGAGGGTAAATGATACCTTTTGGGAAGGAAACAAAAAGGCAAGCATCCTCAGAGATAGTGTGGAGCAATAAATATGAGACAAGTGGTGTGGAGGTGCAGCCTGGAGTAAAAGACTGGGGACAGGTACCCAAAAAAGAGAATGTAATGGGCACAAGAGGTTCAACCTGGATGAAAACGGGCAAAAGACACCAAGTTGAAGGAACAGGCACAAGAGTCCTGTCCACTGCTCTGCAGGCCTCCCAGGGCTGTCCAAAGAATTTTAATTTACATGACACCTACAGCTGTCAGTTGTGAAACCATGCTGGGTTCTGGTTTACACCAATTTATGCTGCTACTGCTGGTTGTTCCAATGCTGCTCTTACACTTGGCAGTGGATTTAAGGTTTAGATGGTGCTGATTAATCACACATGTTACTGGTAGAACACAGAGTCTTTCTCTGTGTTAAAAGAACTTCACTAAACTGCACAGTTAACCTTATCAATCTGTATTTTTACATCAAGGTAATGGATGCACAATTAATAAGCAGCTATTCAAAATAATTCTCCTTGCTCTTTAATATGTAGCTCCATTGCATGTTAACTGCATACTATTCAAACTGCATTGTAAAGATGGAATTTTAATTTCCCCTAGGGCTCTTTTTTTGTAGAGTATAATATTTGGGGACTTCAGAAAGATCAGTGAATGATTTCATTAGACTTGATAGGAATGATTTCATAACACTTGCAGGGCCACAATGCTTCATATGTTCAAGGTACTGAGCTCAGATCAGATCTGACTATTTTTCCCTCCTCCAACCTCCTAAGAAAGTGAGAAATACCACAGGTGGCAACTGCTGAAGTCAAATACTACCTATCAAAGAGGATCTAAAGATAGAGAGAATCTGACTTCCACTGTGGTATTAAATTTCCTTAAAGAACAGAATCTCATTCTGTTCCCACAAGCCTCCATTCCATTTTTTGAACAGCTTCCTATCAAGGCAAAGCAAGGGTCATAATAAAACATAATAAATCATAACAAAACAAAATCTTGATTCAATTGTAATAGCAAATCCTTTCTCAGCCCTTTGTGAGATAGGGAGAATATTAACAGAAGCAGTCTTACACACTAAGTTGAGCAGTAGGATGATGCAGTCAATGAGTTCGAAGAAGAAGAAAAGAAGCAAAGGAAAGGTGAAGGAATTGAAGGGAAAGTAAAGAAAAGGTGAGAAGAATTGAAATAGTCTGAAAACCTGGGAGGAAAAGATGGGGATAGACAGAAAAAAACAAAGACTAGCCCAAGTTAAATGAACATTTGCTTCCAGACCCACTGGGAAATCAAGCAGCACCCATGGGTTCACCACACCCAAAATTGTTTCCTCTGATCATTCCCCTTTTCACTGTCCCCTGCTGAATTCCACAGGACATAACTGGCTTTGTGCTCATTTGCATCAGAGCAAGAGATCTGGATCCTCATCCTCTGGTCTGATGGGGTTGGGAGATGTGGACAAGGCAGGCTCAGCCCTGGGAAGGAGGAAGGAACACCCAGAACTGCCTGGAAGCCACAGCCTGGTGCCTGCAGGGATTGGCTACAGGGACAACACTCCCCACTTGTGTGCTGGAGACCTGTGTCAAGTGCAGGGCTGTAAATGGACAGGGGAAGCTGGAAAAGCAAGTAGATGTTTAAAAAACACCCCACAAAAAGTATCCAGGCATCAAAAAACCCTCATACACTATTAAGTCATACCAGAGGTGTACAGGGGTTGGAACCAGATGATTTTTAAAGGTATCAGCAAACCTGAACGATTCTGTGATTCTACTGTGACTCTATGCCTTCTGTATCACTGGAGATAATTAAAGAAAAAAATAATCTGCATGGAACTCCTGATCTTGCAGACGCCTACATGCTCTCTGGATACAAACTGCTCGCTTCAGGCACTGGTGCCCAAGCTGATGCTCATCCTTTTACAGTTTATATCCCAAATAAAATACCAATTATTCATTAGTACCCCTGCAGGTCTGAAGTCAAAATTTCTTACTAACAGCATCCTAGTTAAGGCATATGTTGTTTTTCACAAGTTGAAACCCACAACATTTTTGCCCGATTTTGAATTCTTTTAAAGAACTGGGATGCATGGTTGTACTGGGGTTTCCACTGGATTGTCCAGGTGTTTCCACTCTGAGCAGAGCTCCATACTGGACAAGCAGCTCCAGTGGTCCCAGCCAGGCTGGGGGTGCCAGGGGGAATGTAAATTGTCCTCACTTGACTGAAATTATTGTGAAAGCAAAATCAGTGAGGAGCCAAACTAAAGAGGTAACAGTATGCTAAGAACAGGAACACATGCTACCATTTCATTAAAATGGAAATGATGCCCAGAGTAAATCCGGGTGAAAACAAAAAGCACTTAAGTGGAGAACTTCACAAACTATTTAGATCTGGTATTTCTAAACACTGCCCTGGGCAGCTTGTTCCAATACCTAACTACCATTTTGAGGAATAAATTTTCCCAACATCCAATTTAAACCTCCTCTGGAGCAACCTGAGGCTGTTTGTACATGTCCTTCCTCTTACTTGTTACCTGGGAGGAGAGACCAACCCTTATCTGGTTACAACTTTTTTTCACATGGTTGTAAAAGAGTGATGAACATCTCATAATAACCTAAAAGCAGATAATCAGTTCAGCTTTTAATAAATGTTTTCATTTGTGCTTTTGGCCTGTAAAAGGTAAGTGTGATAATGGAAACACAAACATTAAGTTTAACATTTCCACATTAGTCTAAAGGGACATGGCCATCAAAATATTTATGAAAAATAAAACAAACTGAATGCAAAAATGACAAATACTGTCCACATCTTAAAACATTACCAAGTGCTCTCCTCAAATTAATAGGAACTGGATTGTGAATAGATAGCACAACAGATATCACAAAACCAGGCTGTTAGTAATCAAGAAGGACAATTTATGAAGAGACTTGCAATAAATGTAAATTTACAGCAAATGATGGGGAAGCTCAAAAGGGAGATAAAACACATCTGTGGGATCAAGAGCTGCTCCATGATTTGTTTCTGATGTGTCTTAAACAATCAAAGCTCATTGTGGGAGGGATCTAGGAATGCAGAACATGATGGGGACAGCTCTTGTATGAAATCTTTAATGAATGTGTTGGGCATTGCTATCAACTTCAGGAAAATAACTTCAGACAAAAGAAACCCAGAATTTATTTTAACTAGAGGAGCTCTCTTCACGTATGCATAAAGAGGAGAGTCCCCAAAGTGCTACCTGATGTTCCTGTTCAATCACTGCTCATTTGCTCCTTGTTAAAATTCTGTGTTATAAGAACAGCACACTGATGAACACCCTGCATTAAATGCACTGATTTATCCTGCATTCACACCTACCAGAAACCTCAGTGCAGGGCACAGGAAAACCAGAGATACTGCCCCTCAGAGAGCTCAGTGAGCCTGGAAGATGTAACAGCTGATGCTAAGAAAATCAGGTCAGAGCAAGACAGGAATTAGAAAGAAAAATTGCAAACAGAACAGGTCAATTTTGATGGGCACCACCACCAGTGTGGAAGTGGCAAGAACTGGACAAAGTCCAAATGCGCCCCTAAAGGAAAGGCAGAGACAGAGTCAGAGCTATCCATTAACTCAGGGAAGAGGTCATGTGTAGACATGAAAAAATTTTATAAGATGAAGTGTGGCTACAACAGTTCAGGCTGAAAAACAGCCAATCCACTGGCATTAGAAGGAAAGTTCTGGGAGTGAATAATGGGGATTGTATCAAATCCCAAACCATGAATTTTCAAAAAGAAGAGGCACAAAAGAGCTCCACTCACAGGCATACACTAATCTAGTGACATGGAAATCTTGGATTGTGATGCCTGCTTTATTTTGACAACAATAAACTACTATTATCTCTGATGCTAACTTATCCTTTGAGTGTCTGATTTTGGGACCAAAGGTTCATCATCACCAAATTGTGCAGCAGGTTGGCTTGGAGAGGTGAGTTTGTGTTGAGGGAAGATTTCCATCTGTGTGGATATAAGGCTGCACAACTCACACAGGCTCTAACAAAGCTGCTTGTTTTGGAGCTCAAGGTCACCAAGGGTCAGAAATAACAAAAACCATGCAAATTTAAGAATAATTTGAATAATTACCATGTGCTGTCAAAACATCTAACACCCTAAGAGCACATTTCTTTATTACTGAAGGACCAAGTTTAAGTTTGGGGATTTTTGGAGCCATGCACAGGTAGGATGTTATAGATGGACCTGGTAAAGACCTGAATTATGTTAAAAACATCACCCCAGGGAAAACCTGTGGCTGAAAAAAGCAAGAATGTGGCTAAAAGAGACTCAGTTTCACATTGGAGAGATGCTGGGATAGTTTGTGTACTTTCCTGTACTACAAACACGGAAGAAGGAAATAGTTTATTGCTCTAGAAAGCAGGAAAGTTGGATTAATTTCCGTGGGTAAAGATGAGAATAACATGAAAGAAGAAAACTTCAATTTCAAACAGCTTTGCTTACATGTTTTTTAATAATTAAAGCTGTCTGAATCTGGAAAAAATTCTAATGAAATTTAATTATATTCTCTCTAAAATTAGGTGTACCTGCAACCTCATTTCACAGCTTGCAGCTTGTGAGATGCTACAAAAACAACTATCTCTGCTTTAGTTCTACTTTATGAGAGAAACTCATGAGACCTCTCAGGGTTTTTATTTTTAAAATGGAGGTATTTGAGTATTTAGGAGAAAGGCAGAAACTAAAAAATTACCACCTGTCAGAACATTATCCACATGCATCCTAACCAACCCCACTGAATTTCCACTTGTGTTTTGGGAATCATGTTAGAAGATAACACAACCTTGTTAGGAGTGCCTTTAATAATTACAATTCACTCTGCTAGTCAGGTTTGGAATTAGTGTAAAGCAGTGATTACTGATATCAGCCTTAATTACCCACCACTAAGCAATTTTTGATGCAATGACAATTTACTATCAATGTTTCTCATGGCTGCTCCCTGAAAGAAAAGTGTTTCCAAGTGAGGGTTTTTCTGCTACCTTGTGTGTTGTATCCAGATGCAAAATGACCTGTGAGCAGCTCTGGGGATGGAGGTGTCCTTACCTTTCTGAGGCCTGATGATGAAGGACTGCGTGGCCCCGTTCACCAGCCGGCAGTAGCCGTCGATCAGGTCAGCCATGTTCTCTGCAATGGTTAAGGATGGTGCTGTCACTGTCAGAGGCTACAGAAAGGAAAAAAACAAGGCACCAACAAAGAGGAATTATTGTAGTTGCAAACACTGAGTGGAACAGCTGTGTCATTGCATCAGAACTTTACACACGCCTGCAAAGCGTAAACAGAAGAATGTGGGTGAGCAGGGAACCACCAGAGAGATTCTTGCTTTAACTTTAAATTTCAAACAGGAGGTGCAGAAAGCCAGGTGGTAAAACCCTCCACCTAATGTAGTGTTAATTTAGGCTTATGAAGTGTAAACCCCTGTTGAATACAACTGCTATGACTTTCAGGGTTATAATTAAGACAATTCTGAAGAAGTTGCTTAGTTTTTTAAAGCTCTCACAGGTGGTATCTTTTTTCCCCACCCTCTGCAGCAATTTATTCTTTGCCTATAAACAGCCATTCTCAATTTCAAAAAAGATGTTAAGAAAGTAAAATATCTACCAGTGGAAAAAGAGATGAGAGACAAGCTATTAATTTCCATACCACTGATCTGCCACCCTCCCTCAGTCCTGCTCTGCCACTGTTTTCTGGTGCACTGGAGCAAGGAAAAGATTTAATTTCAGTTCCAGCACTGCTTCCATGTAACATGAGGGAACAAATTTTCCTTCTTTCAAATTTCCCCTTTACATGAAAATGGAATTGCTCTGTTTTCTCTCTAGCATGTAGTACATATGCACAGGCTGCTATTAAATTGCATTTCAGAGGCACTGTTTTCATATAAAGCTTCTTCTATGAATATCAAAGTCTGCAAGCACCAGTTTCAAAACATAAAACATGAAATGAGCTTCAAATCTATTTTACAACCAAACCCAGAACAAAAGTCCAGTATAGAGAATATCCACAATAAGAGCGTGCTACACCCCACTCCTTGCTTGGAAAAACGAAGCAGCAAGGTTATCAATACCATACCTCAGGTGCTCCTGCTATCTTGAGTTGCAACATCCCTTTCCTGTCCTTGTCTTCACTGTTTGAATACTGAATGGTTTGCACTTGATTGAAGTCTGCTAGATGGGTGGGCTGCAGAAAGACAACACCAAAAAATAAGAGGGAAAAATCAAAATTACAGCAAGACAGTCTGCCTTTATCCCTGGTGCTGCAAAAGCACAGGGAGACTTTGATCCCCAAGCTACACGTACAGAAATCTGTTTCTTTCTGGAGTTCCATCACTGCTCACAACACACAAATATCAGTCTGGAAAAGGGACCCAGCTGCACTGTGCCCACAGAGGTCACTGTTGAGCAGTGCCAGGCACACGCTGAAGTGGGAACAAGCTCTTGGATGTCAAAGAGAAAACTCAACAGCTAAAAACCACAGGGAACCAGCACTGACACATTCCCAACATCCCTCCAGACTGCTGGAAAAGGTATGTTCTTAGCTGTGTTCCTGATTTCCCCATCTTTTCACTGCTTCTGAATTCATTTCAGCAGAAAGCTGGACATGGGCTCAGCTTAAGCTGCGGTTGTAAAGCTCCCAAACATTTTGCTGAAGGATGTCTGGACAGAGCTCCCTTGCACCACGGGGGTGCACAGGAAATACTGAAATACAGCTGGAATCAAGTGAAAAGGCTGGAAAAGGCTGTGAAGGGTATAAAGAAAGTAAATAAAGCAGTGCCTGTACAGATGTGCTCATCAACTGGTTAAACAAGCTCTGCATTTACACATTCCTAAGAAAGAGAACAACTCAGAATAATTCACATGTTTAATTGATAAAAAGTCCCCACCAATGCTTTAAATTCTGCAAGTGAGTACTTGGGTAGAAAAGCCAACAAATTCAGTGATAATGGTGACACTGTCTCTGTACCTCACACCAGTGTCTTTTCTCTGATCCCAAATCACAAATCAGTATCTAAGAGCTGTACATGCTGAGAGCTCCCAGCTCTGTGTGTTTAACTCAGAGATCAGACTGGTCACTCTCCTTTCTGAGACATCCAGTTCACAACAGGTCAGGGCTGCTAACACAGTGAGACTGAGGAAAAAAAACCACAAAACAGAAGCAGACTTACATTTGCACCCTTGTCTGTCAGGTAACTGATTCCTTCTTCTGGGCCAATTGCCAGTTCCACTGAAATAATCCAGCTTGACTTGGGAGTCAAAGGAAAAAGACAGGGCAAAATTTCAGTAGGTCTTGCTATGGAACACTATCATACAATGTGATAATTACAGGTTTTATTAATTAATATCTAGAAGCTTTTCAACTCTTCAAACAAAATTATATTAAAATCAAGCCATTCTGTAAGTGGCAAAACCCCTGATGACTCGTTTCCTGGGGATCTCTGCTACTCAAACTGCATTTCCATGTGTTTTATCTTAGGTCTGCATGAGAACTATGGATTTCCTGTATTTCCTCTTCTCATGAACACTGACATTCAAGTTCTAATTTCTGCTGGAGTCTCCATTTTCACAAGCCTTGCAGACTTGGAGCCCTTCCTCAAAATTTGCTCGAAATAGATAGAGATTAACAGAAAATTTACTAACAGAAGTTGAGAAGTTTCATTTCCTTGTGGAAACAGCTGAAAAAGTGTTTGACTTTCACAAACAAAGCACCTATAAAAATATTTTATTTTACATACAATTCTTACCCAACTAATGAATGTATGTTTTTCTTTTTTTTTTTAAATAGCCAATGGAGAAAGTTCTAAATAAAATCAATAAATACAATTTGTTGCTAATGAAATCCAATTGTCTCTACAATAAAACAGGACAATAAGCAAAAAGTCATTTTAGAACCAAGCAAAAACAATTGGACTTAAAACTCCAGAATGTTTTCTGGTGACTGCCACATTCCTCTACTTACACCAAGAGCACACTTGAAGCATTCCTTGTCAAATCTGTACACTGGAGAGAGGATCTCAAAGAACTTCAAAATACTTTCTTCTCTATTGAGGTTGGCAAATTGTCGAAATGTTTGTTGGATTAATTTCCGTAGTGTTTTGGCCTGTGTATTAAAACATTTGGAGAACAATTATTTTAAATCTAATAGCTGAGGGACATTTAAAGAATTTTGGTCACTTAGAAACAGTAACAGTGTCTTTATCAATTAAATGCAGACAATTCTCAAGGAATAAAATAGTTTCAAAATGTAAGCAGTAGTTCTGCCTTTTAACTTCTGCTTAGGATAAACATTACTCCTGCTACATTACAGAGAGGATATCTACCTAACAATATTTTGAGTAAGTTAAAATAGAAGACCACATATTAAGGAATATTTGTTCTAAGTTCCTCGTTTCTCTCAACTTCTGAACTCTGTCCCAATACAAAAAAAAAAAAACAAAACCAAAAAACAATGAACACTTTCATATTCATACAACTTTTTAAACCTAAATCACCATTCTTCCTCTTACCTGGCAATAACAAGCCAGCTGTAGCTGTATCTTAAATCTCTGCACACAATAATTTATACTATCTGTCATAAAGTGGATTCTTTCAGTCTGCTAATAAGGAAAACAACCTTCAATATAAAAAGACTAAATCTAAACAGTAGACTGAATGTAAAAATTAAACCATACATTTGAATTAAACTATGCTAATTATGTTGTCTAACACTTTATTAACTGTTTTCAGGGTACAAATAACGACTTAGACCAGCACAAAGGATAGCTAAACTAGTACTTTATAAAAATGATTTATCTGCCTGTACACAATGCATAATCCCTGAAAGGCAGCCACTCATATGAAAATAAAAACAGGGCCTGAGAAGCAGTATCTCTAAGATGACCCCAATCTGAACAAGCCATCAAGAACTGTGAATAAAAACATCTGTCTGAAGTGACTGAATGGCCTTCAAAAACCCATTTCTACTTCATCTTCCAACTAACAATGACAGAAAGCAAAACCATGCTTATCTTCACAACATGTCAAGGCTAAGACAGGAATTACCACTGTTCTTCCATGCAAACATATCTGAATGTCCCATTTGACCAGCAGTAAAACTCTTTATTCTCCCACACTGCCTGTTAACAGCCCCAGGCACTACATAAATACCAACTTCCTTTTGCTGTTAGCACTTCCAGCCAGATTAGACACTCATTTTTAGAAAGCCTTCGCAGAATGTTCAGAAGTCAAAATAGCCAGAAACGTTTATGTGGAGAGTTTAGGGGGAGTTACTCCAGTAGCTGTAATCAAAGGGTGTTGCACACTCACAAAATCATCAGTTTTGCAATGATGCATATATAGGTGGGAAAAAAGCCCCACTCAGCACATGCTATATTGTCAAATTAACAAATAAATCCTTTGACTTTGGTGTAACTTCAAATTATTCTGTCGATTTAGCAGAACCAACTATCAGGTGGATAATTAAGAGGCTGCAGAGCTGGACAGGGTAAGAAAGCCTTTGTAAAACTTCCTTTGAGCACCCAGAGTTGTCTCAGGCTTTGTTAAGACTCAGACACTCTGCACTGGAACTCCCTGCTATCTTTATTTTTACTGAGAAAACCAACTTCAAGGCAAGTGCAAACCTCAGCCTTAGCTTATCACTGGTAAATACCATGTGCAAGACACAATAAAATAAAAAAGCATTTGCCCAGCATTTCAGCCATTCAACTGATGAAAGGTACTTTATTCTGCCCATGGTTGGTTTTCCTGACCAATTCCAGCATCACATGTACTGCCAGGAATACTGGCATATGTTACCTGGCTCTTTTCAGTCCACTAAGAAGAACTGGTCACTTGAAATTTTAAGATAATGAGCGAGGTGTAAAGAAAGTCCATTAGAGGCACAGGCTGCTTTGGGTTGGAAGGAACTTTAAAGCCCATCTTGTTCCACCCCCCTGCCACAGGCAGGGACACCTTCCCCTATCCCAGGCTGCTCCAAGCCCCATCCAACCTGGCCTTGGACGCTGCCAGGGATGGGGCAGCCACAGCTTCTCTGGGCACCCTGTGCCAGGGCCCCACCACCTCACTGAAGAATTCCCTCCCAATATCCCATCCAGCCCCACCCTCTGTCAGTGTGAAGCCATTCCCCGTGTCCTCACTCCATCCCTTGTCCAAAGTCCCTTCCTGGCTCTCTTTCAGCCTCTTCAGGCACTGGAAGGAGCTCTCAGCTCTCCCCAGAGCCTTCTCTCCTCCAAGCAGAGCAGCCCCCAAAACCAAATCTCTTCCGTAAGAGAAGCATCTATCAGAAATAACTGCAATTAGCAATTTCAAGCGAAATGCATTTAAAACTTGCTCTTACAAGCATTTCTGAGAACCACTGTTCCCCCTCTGTGTTTGTTCAAAGCAGAGAGAATTGAGAGAAATAATTAATTTTATATTTCACAGCAATTGGGGACCCTCCCTTGTCTGCCAGTTCAAATTCCCTGGTTTTCACAAAGTGGAAGAGCAATTTAAGGATTTGGACTGATTCTGTACTGCTTTGAATAACGATTTCATTTTCATTAAAAAGCAGACACACTTCTCCTTCCCTTGTTTTTTTTCTTCATATGTCCAAAATTTTCTTTCATTTCTTTACAAGGTTCCACTCAGCTTCACCTTCTGGCAACTCTTGCTACTTCTTTCTACTATTCTCCCCACTTCAGGATTTCCAAAGTGCAGTTTTCTTGGTCAGTCAGTTTTCTGGCTCCATAATATTATTTTTGAGACAGTTATTCATACTTTTACGTCTGGAGCCTTTTACCACAATTTTTCCCGTTAGCAGAAAATACAGTTTCAGATAATTGCTTAAATTAAAATGCAGAGGGGATTACTTAAAGCCACTTGACTTCATTAGCTTCTGATTTTCAAAAGTCTTTTCAAACAAAACCTTGTCATGACAGACCTTTTGTGTTTACCCATTTAAATCATAATGCAGATTCTTTCCAAATTCAAGTTGAATTCTATTCTTTCTATAAAGCTCCACTGCTTACCAAAACCAGCTCCAAAATAGCAATTTATGATTTCTACTTTCATGTATGAATTATAAGAGACATTTTACCAGGACATTCATATTGAGGTGGCTATAAATGTAAAATACTTGGTGACCATTCTTAATCCCCCTTTTCAACACATGTTGAGAAAAATTTGCATTTTTTACTCTGAGAACATATGGACTTCAATGGCAGCGAGATGCAAGTAACGTTTATAGTCTTAGCTAGGATTAACATAAGCAGAAATTACTGGAAATCTTCCTTGAATAAATTGGATACAGTCTTGAGGAAGGAAGGCAGCAAATTTATCAAGTTACCAGTAAAATATTCTTTTTTCTTACATGTTCCCTTCCTCCTTCTCTAGAAGTCTCATTTTTCTTTTAGGGAAGGAAAAAAAAAAGTTATTTGATACAAGAGGCTCCAAGGAATTGTTTTGCACTTTTACCCCCAAGGTCTGAGAGGCAGAGCTGTGCCCCTCTCACAGCAGCTCAGCAAGGCTGTGTGAATCATTTTATCCTTGTCCTGCCAGCTGCATGACTGGGATTTAGATCCCACCAATCTGATAAGACAGCTTGGATGTTTTTCACAAAGCAAAACTGCACAGCAATTCCCTTAGGACTGTACAGTGAAAACTATAATGCAATTTTCAGATTTCTGAACCTTTTTTCTTTACAGCAGTATAGGATTGACTGGGACTGCAATTACCTTCACTGAATCCAATAAACTCTTCGGGAAAAACCGTCTCAAACCAACATCTTTCCTGAAAGAAAAAAATACACGCAGGATTAATATCAAAAGCATTGTGCAGTATCCTATTTCTTTTTTCAGGGTGGTGCTTTGGGTCTGTTTTTTGTTTTTAACTAGCACATACAATTACTAAAACATTTCCCTAACAAGGTCTCAGAGAAAATCTCAGAGTAACAAACAGACCACCATTAATATTCTAACTAGAGCCATTCTACATCAAATATGGCATGGCAGCATCTTCTAGTTTAAACCCCAAAGAATATTACATTTAACCAGGAACCTGTGTGGAAAGTCCATTATTTGAAATGATGGCTTGGGCACAGAGGAGTTTTGAGAATAAAAACTGTTATCTGTACATGTTTTAATAATTTCAAGAATATAGAAAAAATATTCTCAGAGCATGTAGTCAGGTGACAAGGAAACAAGATGAAAGTGGAAAACCCTGATAA
Organism: Turdus rufiventris; assembly: GCA_013186435.1. NCBI lineage: Eukaryota > Metazoa > Chordata > Aves > Passeriformes > Turdidae > Turdus > Turdus rufiventris. Next base: position 640,337 of record PYHW01010796.1, on the reverse strand, counting down.
ACCCTTATTAGAATGGAGCAGAAGATATAATAAAGAATTACAGAATGGTTGGGGTTTGAAGAGACCTTAATGACCATCCAGCTGCCATGGGCAGGGATGTATTCCACTATACCAGGCTGCTCAGAGCCCCAATTTGGCCTAAGGAATCCAGGAATCCATAAAGGAATACACGATATCACCCCACTGAGCATGCTGAGTGCAATTCCACTACCGCTTCACCCTTTGAAGCACTATAATTAAGGAGTTGTTTAAATTTCTACCTCTATTTCTTTATCATACTGAGCAAATTACAATTACCAACTTTTCCTTGCAAGCAACCTCAATTTTTGCAACTGTAAACCAGGTGACTGTGAGCTCAGATTTTGCAAACTGAATTTATCAAGCTCCCATTCACCCTTATAAATTGGGTTGTAGCCCTGGTTTGAAAACCAGAGCCAGTAAATATTTCTATGCTCTGATGTGCTGCATGCAGCTTATGTCTGAGTTTGTTTGTGGCACTACAACTGAACACCAGCTTCAAAAAAAGGTGTTTGAGAAGTTGCCAATGATATCAGTGCAGAAGACACCACTGTACAACCAAGTGCAAAAACCTCACACATAAAAAAGGAAAAACTAAGAGAAAAACATACACAGGAAAAGGATTTAAAGCTCAAAGGTGCTATTGACTTTTTTCCTTTAAATTTAGGACATTACCATCTCTTTCAAATGTTCTTATCTGCTTCTGGAGCAAGTATGAAAGTGAGCTTTCCATAACTGCATGCTTCGAACACACACAGAAATACATCTGGAATTCTTACAATTGGCAAAGCAAGGAAAAGCTGTTAGCAAGTGGAGATATTCAGGATTTATTTACTGCTACCTAACAGCACAAGAACAAAGCCAACAGTAAAGTCAACATAAAAAGCTCACTCAGAAGAATAAACCAGAGTATTTTTAAAGCTCTCTGAAGATGAGTAGCGTACAATTTCATACTAAAAACATCCTCAACCAGGAGGAGCAGAATGTTCATGTGCAGCACTGGCATCTGTGCGATGACAGTAAGCTGCAGGATTATAAAACTTCATAAATGTTAATTCCTTCCATGCATTTCTTCTCAAATGCAAATGCTATTCAGTTTATCATTCCACACAGTTAAATGAATCTAACACACTATTAGCCCCTAAATAATATGCAAAGACATCTTGACAGGGATGTATTAGTTAAACATTAAGCATTTGAGAGAGAGTTGGTGCTTCTGAAATGAAGCACCTTCCATCACCTTGGTATCCCTCATCTTAACAGTCCTGCAGCACACAGCTGCCACAGCCTCATTTGATTCATTACTAGGACAAGCTGTGGAGCAGCCTTTTGTACAGATCTGTGTGCAACAAACTGAGAAGGAATTCTTATGCAGAGTACAACAGACCACAACTCGTACCAAAACTTGTTAATAAAGCATTTCATGTGTTTAGCTGAGATGGCAAATTTATTTATTATAGGAGAATTTAACAAAAGAACCACCCAGATTTAATGCCCTTGCCAGCAACACCTTATGGATACCTATAAATAAGAGAGTAAGCACTGGAAATGGGAACATACAAACAGTTTTACACACAGAACCCTACAAACTCCTTCCCAGCTGTGCTGTGTGGGAGTGGAATGGCCAACAAGGGAGACACCAACTCAGTGCTCTGGATGAAGGACTCAGCCATCTGCTTTCTGATTGCCAACAAGAGATAACCAGCACTGAGAGCCTGGTTCCTACAGTTCCACTACAGCTTTGTACTTAACCTCATCTAGCCCAGCCGACTTGGGGGCTTAAATCTGAGTTCAACTGTTTTAATGTACAAACTTCAATAGAATTACTAAAACACCAAGTACAAATAGGTGATACTGCTTGTCTTACAATGATAAGCAGCTTTAGGCAGCATATATCATGTATTTTTCACCTCAATTCAAGACGCAATAAAAAAAAAAAGTAATGTTACATTAACATAATAGACTTTAACATGCCTTTTACCAAATTGTGGCTGCACCTGTTCCTTCCTACAGCTCCCATTTCTGTACTTGTAATTATCCCTGTTCTTGCTAACAGGCTTCACATTTATTATGAAAAAAATTCTTCTTTCACTCCATGAAGGCCCAACTATTAAAGGCTACTTAACAATTTGATCCCATCTACCATTTCCCATCCAGATCTGTTCTCCTATGACAATCTGATCAAATATACATCAAATAGACATCTGACAAAAGCAGGCAAGGAGCAATCACACCCAATGCAAAAAAAGGCCATTAAAAATTGCTCTCAGCTGGTTAAGTGCCTCATGATGTACTAAAACCAGCAATCCCCCCACAAAAAAATACCAAAAAGCCTCACTTGAGCAATAAATATTACTTGTGCAGTTAAATATTTAGGAGCTATTAAGGTGGTAAGATTAAATTAATGCATTTTGGAGAACACTGGCACTTTTTGCAGACCCTTTCCAGCTTGTAATTATTCATAGTATAGTCAGTTTAAGCTGGTTTTATCCTTCATCTCTCCCAGCTAAATCCCACACAAATGACATCTTGGTTCTCAAAACAGAAAAAACCTCTGAAACGCACAATTCTTCATGTCCAATTCTACATTGCATTAAGCTGTTGCATTTTGCATACCAGAGTTTTACTTCAGCAATTTATTATTTCCTACCAAAGCAGTCACTGTTTGGAAAACACAGACTGAAGGAAAGAAATCCCTGTTAAACTGGAAGCAGCACCACACTGAGTCCTCCTGGAACTCTCACCTGTTATAATTATTATTTTCATACTTTGTGTGACCTGTTATGATCTTGCTTTCCTTAGTCTCACTGTTTCCAAAGTCATTAACCCAATTACTAATGCTTGTAGCTTCTGACTTGCCAAAAAACTGACTTCAAAATACTTTATACAAGTTCTTACTGGAACATATGTATGTAAAGTACACCAACCATAATTCACACACTTTTAAATCTTCTCTTATATCCCCTTTTAATCTTGTCTATCTGCTCATCCCTTTTATTTTTATTAGTCCTTTCTCATTTTGTGACATGTTTTCTCAACCAGGATATTTCTACTAATGCTTCTACAGACAAAAACCTGAGGTCCTTAAAAAAATAATTAAAAAAAATCCCTTATTCAAACAAAATCAAAGTTTTTAAAAAAAGCTGGATAAATACAGGAGCACTACAGAAATACCAAATAAGCAGGCTATTCATCAAAGTTATCTTAACCTAGTAATATCAGAAATCCCTCAAAAATCCTTGTAAACGTATTCAATTGTATAAAATCTTACCTTCCTCCTCCAAATGCTCTAATTTCCCATCCCTAAAAGTTAGCACCAATTTGTCATTAAAAATAAGATTAAAAATTGAGACTTCACTGCTGCAACAATTTTTTATCCCAATTTCGTGTTAAAGTGTACAGGACCTTTTCACAAGGGTAATTAGTAGAGATAAGCATATCATTTATCCACTACAAATACAAATAAATCAGTTTTCAGGTTTTTGCTAAAAAGCTGAAAGACTTTGGCTTGTTTAAACTGAAGCCACCTCCTGTACAACATGAATAAGTAAAAAAAGTGTTTCAGTACAAGGATGCTCCTTGGTCTTCTTAAAATTTGTGATACACAGATAAACAATAACCTTGGTAATTGCAAGGTCACAACTCAGAAAATGCCCACACTGAGCAAACAAAACAAAAACAACACCACAAACATTTTCAAGTAACTCAAACTTTACCACAAATGAGTCACAGCTGAAGAATGCAACTGGGCACAGAAAACACTGAGGAATAAAATCAACTCACACCAGAGTTGGTAAATCCCATAAACATTAGCAAAATTGCTAAAAACCACAGTAAACCTCCTGATCAAGTCTAAACTACTCCAAACTTGTTTCTCTGGATCAGAGTTAAAGGCACTTTTCCTACTTCTACATCTCAATGGGTTTCATCATCCTTTTCTTACATTAAAGCATCTCAAGAACCTCGATGGAATAGAAAAATTACAACAGAAATGTTCTGTCATTGAACTGAATTTACTGTTCCTGATGAAGAGAAGGGACAGTTCAAACCTCAAGCTAGAACACAATACTTACTCTAACACTTCATAGTTGGACTTCTTTTCTAATGCATTGCCTCTCATCTCTCCGTAGGATCTCCTGAAGTCAGGAAAAATATTTTAAAGCAACAGTTATTGCATAATTCAGCCTAAAACTACAACATCAACATAATCAAAACTTCCACACAGCATCACAAAAATTGGCAGAATGAATTCAAAGGTAAGTATTAGGTACATTATTATTCAACCTCAACAGACCAGATTTTTCTTTTACAAGTTTACTGCATTTTCAGAACCACTTTAAACCACTGCTGCTACCAAAAGAAGTGACCTAACCTGGCCTTCAGCAGCTCACACTGAACTTCCTCACGAGAGCCCTCTGAGCATGCAACAGGGAGAACCAGGGCAAGCAGGGAATGACGAAAACTGCTTCAATCCAGACATGCTCACATTAACAATTAAATGAATAAAACAGGAAAGCTTTGTTAGGAGAGGGCTGAGATCATCATTTTCATGGAGAAAATGGTAATGCTCATTCTAAGACTTTCAGCAGTTCATCTATGAGCAGGGTTTCATCAAAATGCTCTGAAGAGCCACAGCTTGAGAACCAGGGAAGGCAGGACCTGGCTGACAACACAATCACAGATTATTACAATTATCACATGTTTTGAAATAAGGCACAATGATTTTGGAAATGCATAGGGAGTTTGCAGTTACACAAAGGATTTTTGTTTTCTCTGAGGCTACCAGCAAAACTTATAGCAAAGGCATCAGGTTCTCCTGTGATACCTGGGAAATTTAGTAAAACTAAATTTTGTTTTAATCTGGAAAGTACTGTTCAAAGGACACTTTTATTCCCTCCTAACAAGTTTACATTTGTCATTAATTTCTTATCAATTTTATTTCTTCCCTAATCTCCCTGTGTGAGACAGCAGCATAACTAAAGCAAATGTTTCAGGCTGGAAATTCTCCATAAATTAGCAAAACCCAACACATGCATTTCAAAGCTGGGAACTCTCTCAAGGATCTCTTAATCTGATATATTTATCTTTATTTTCCAGCTGTCTATACAGTTGACAAGAACACCAAAAACACCCAAAAGGATCCTTAAGACTTAATAATTTCAAAACAGCACATTAAAAATTGGGTAAATACAGAGAGGAAAGGTAGCAGCATTTATCTATAATTACATTCTTTAGCTGCAGGATTTATATATGCAGAATCACAAGACTATTTACTAAATAACACCACAGATGCATTTTTTTTTAAAGCATACTTCAATGTACTCTACAGGCCTTTGAATTATTCAGACAAAGAATTCACCCAAAAGGCAGTATCAAGATGTAATTAATTAAAATTTTAAAATAATGTTAATTTAAAAATCACTAGAAATTAGTTACAATACAGTCTATTCAGTTTTTCTTCAAACTGTCTCATAGCTAAAAAAAAGGGTCTTATGATGTTTTATTCAACTCTACTGGTCAGAAATTGATGAACTTTAAGCAGTTTCAAAATTAATGTATATATTCTGTCAGAAAGATGTTGAATAATAAATTAAATTATCAGCTTACCGGATTTCAAGGCAACCTAGTTTCAAAGCAATTTCCTGGTCCACTTGATCTGCTATTTCTAACATATAGTCATTTTTCACCTACAGCAAAAGAAGCAGGTAGGCATCACAGAAGGATCAGTTCAGTGCCAACACAGGCTAAAACACTCCCCAAACAATTCTCAAATTAATACATCTTAATTTTCTGGAAATCACAATTCACAGTTAGGAAGAGAAAAAATAATTTGTGTTCATATTCTCCACAAATGAGCTGCACTTTGGCAAAAAACACATTTTGACCACAATGAACTTGACTGAAAAATTCCATACCTATGTCAATATTGTCTATGTTTTACTAAATACAATCAAAACTCACAGAGGACTGAGCAGATGGTTGCACCTGCATTCCAGCTAGGAGAAGACAAGCTGTTTTCTTGAACCACCCTGGTCAACAGGATTTAATTGTCTAGGCAGATCTAATTATACAAATAAAACTGATAAATGCCTGGGAATTACTTGAAAATAAAACCAGAAGTAAACAGAGAAGAATGTGCAAATTGTACTGCACATTCACATAATATGCTGAACTAGCAAGAAGAACCAAGAGTGAAACCAGGTGGTGACCACCTACAGTAGGAAACACTTCAAATCTTCATCACATGTCCTAGACTTGATTTATTTACCTAAAGAATCCAATTTTTAGGTACTACTTTCACCACACTGGAATAAGCAAATTATATAGTAACCAACAACAACAAAAACCTAAGGCAGAAAGAGAGAACAGCACCAGTGCCCAAGAACTTCACTCTGCAAATCTTGCAGCAGTAACAAATCTCGACAGCTTTTCCTTAACAGCTCCTGCTATCCTCTCATGAAAAGATCAAGTTGCTATTGAGATCCTAAAGTTGCAGCAAGTCCCAAAATACCACAAAAATCCATGTGACTGACTTGCAGATCAAAGAGGAGATGATGCACTATGAAAGCAACACACTTCACCAAGTGGGTTTTGTTGAGTGATGACAAGTTGTAAGAACAACTAGTTCAAACTACTACTGCTAGGAAATGCATAAATTAGGAGATGAGGAAGTACAGCAGTGGATCCAACAGCTGGAGGTGTTCCCCACTCTGCCTTCTCCTTGGAACACATTGAGCATCCAGCACAGCATTCCCTCAGCACCAGTGTGGCAGCTGGCTCCTGCTCCAAACTACAAACAAATCCCTAAAAACTTCCTGGATCTGGATTGCATGAAAAGTTTTAATTTGTTATTGAAAGACATGAAAGAAGAATTATGATAAACTGTGCAAGTGTGAGAAAACGAATTATTACAATAGCTGAAACATGAGAAGAAAGCTTCTTGCATTTGAATTCATACAGGCACTCAATATGACAAAATAATGAGCTTTTAACTCTTCTCAATTCAATTCCTACAAATACTAATGAGACAGGAGAATAATTGCCCTTCAGCATCATGTAGTGTGCTATTTGTACACACACATGGAAATAATAATAATTCTGTATTCCCATAGCAATAGTATACACAATATGAATTAACAATTCTCTTCTTCATTATGCTCACAATTTTAAATAATTGGATTTAGATTGGATATTAGGATGATTTCTCCACTGAAAGGGTGGTCAGGGATTGGAAACAGACTGTGCAGGAAAGTGGTGGAATCACCATCTCTGGAACCATTCAAAGTATGACTGCAGCCCTTGGGGACATGGCTCAGTTGTGGATATGGAAATGCTGGGTTAGTGGTTGATATTCCAAGTCTTTTACAACCTAAATGGTTCCATGATCCTATAAACAGCAAAATGTAATAAATTACACCAGGATCTCTGTTCATAAGAAAGGATTCTGAACTGGTCCTGCACTAAAACTGTCAGACAGGAGCTCATGGCAGGTAAATCAGGAATGGAGTTTCAGGCTCCACAAAGTGCCATAAATGACCTCTGCAAACACACACGGGTGGTGAACAACAGCACAGCCCTCCTCACCCTCAGGTCTATGCGGGAATACCTCAAAATGAGAAAAAAAGTGTTGAACATGAGGTCAGATCATATATGGATACCCAAATTCCAGAATTTCTCATGTCCTATTTCTGAGAATTCACCTTCATGTACAGCTAAACTACTTCACCTAACAAGTAAACCTGTTCACAAAATCCCTTGGCAAACCTGCCTCACATCCACCCAAATCGAATACCCATTGACTGATCACTTATATTTCACTAAACTTTTTTTTTTTTTTTTAAACTACAGATCCAATTTTGCAAACCATTTCAACAATTTCACATCACCAGGAAATTGCAAAGCTGTTATCCATCTATTACTTGAGGTATTCAGACACCAAGAAGAACTGGCTGTAGCAAAGTAGTTTTTCAGTCCTGACACACAGAACTTCCACTTGCAGGAACGCTGCTAATTTAAGGCCCAGTGTATTATGATCAAATGTGGATTCATTTATCTTCACAGCTCTTTGCCTTGTGGATCCCAGTGCTCCAGTGCTCAATTTGTTAAACTAAACAGCTTAAGAGCATTTCTACTTTCATGCAAACATGATTTTAAAACGCTGCTAGCCTCCTATTCCATAAATAAATAAGCAACATTACCCAAATATTTAGAGTTTGGGGTTTATCTTCTCTTGCCCTGCGGCTTGTGAGCTTTCACAAATTCCAGTCACGTTCCCAATTTGACTCTGCAACTACAGACATCAGATATTGACTAAGAAAGTGTAAAAGACCATCCCCTATTCCAACAAAATGGAAGGTGCAAAAGAAGTATTTTACATTTTATACACCTATTTATTTTAGTGTTTAAATTTTGTGAGTCATAAAAAGAGATTATAAGCTTCAGGAAACCTGAGGTGAGAACCCCGTGGTCTGGATTTGTCAGTGTCCCACTATGGATAGCCAAAGGTGCTTGGTTTTTTCCCTTTTTTCATAAACCTGCCCGCACACATTCTTCTTTCAGCTAGGAAAAAAAAAGATTCAATTTCTCCTCGCAGAATACCAATGAGAACTTCTCTTATCACCTTTAATTTTGCTTGACTATTCTCTTTGAGATGGCATCAGATCAATGCATGAACTAATGCCTGTGCAGAGATTAGATAAGAATTTCACAGGAGGTTCAGCACAACCTCCTAAGGAAAAAGCCTGAGCAAATATTAAGTGGAAGAGACACAAGAGATAATTTAATGGTAATTAAATGCACTGTCACAAGGCAATTGAATAGTTTTCCAAGAAGTCTTTTATGTTTGCTCAATTATAACTTTTATTATTATTATTATTGTTAATATAATTAAATGAGAAAAATGAGAGTATTTTCTGGGTTAGACAAACAAAGGCCCCATTTTCAAGAGCACAAAGCCTATATAGACACAAAGGCACAAAAACTGAACTCTTAGAAATCTAACAAAACCTATCAGCTTTTTTCTGCTGACTACAAATTCAGAAGTACGTTAAGAGAGAGGATGAATCTTCTGTGGAGCTGCAGATCCTGTTACCTGTGAGCTTGTCATACTCCCTGGCAGTGTGTGCAGACCTTTGGCTGCACTTCCTACGGCTTGGAAATTCAGGGAACAGTGTGCAATACCTGGAGAAGCTGAAGAATACATCTATATATAGATAGATATGTAAATACACACATCCTTTTCTAGCAGATCAAGCACCACTGCCATAATTTCCTCTGCAATTTAATTGCTCAGAATGGGATCTCTCCAAAGCCTAAACCAGAAAAAACCCCATAGGATGCTGTATAATCCACATTAACTTTACCCAGTTTGTAAGACAAAACAGATCAATACAAATTTGTCACACAAATTTGGTTTGGAAAAAGCCATCCCAAAAACCCAAGTGGTCAAACAAGAACCCAAAACAGCAACTCTTGATCTCTTTCTTGAGCCCAACAAAGGTTTTAGGGTGCTCCTGCTAAACCTGTGTGCTATTACATCATTTATACCCCACACTCGAGACCAGATGCTCTGGCAATGATAAAATTACATGAAGCCTGTATCTCTCTTCTCCAGTACTTTATGGTCACAATGTTACAGCAATAAAAATGCATAAAGATCAACAAGGCAAACACTTGGACTGACACCAAGATTAAGAATTCAAGTGTCAACACTGCTAAAATCCTATACAATCAAAACCCAAAATATGTTATCTGAAGTGAGTCACTTTGGTGCATGTTGCTTGTAACATATTTGCTTCCACTGACTTACTTATTTTGTATTCTCACATAATGTGCTTATCTCAACTCTCTGAGAAAAATATATTGGAAAACAGTTTAAAGGAGGACAAGAGACAAAAGTAATTTATTGCTGCAAACTGCTGTGCTGATTTCAAGAACCCTTTCCCTTGGATTTTATTTTAGTATGTTCTAACAAGTTGAAGTCAGATTTACAGTCTAGCAGGTGCATGCTTTGGGGGGAAAGGATTAATCTACTTATGTTCCATTAAACATGGAATAATGGAAATAAAAAGCGCTTCAGGCTTCCCAGGGAAGTACTGCTGCAGTGTCAGTGTCAGAGGAAGCAATTCTACTAAAATTTACTCATTCATGGGGCGGCAAATCAGAATTAAAGTGTGACCTAAACTTCACATTTGGAGTTGACTTCTTGGCCATAACAGCTTCAAACAGTCTGATATCAAAAAGGGCTGCAGTGTGGGGAAAATACAAATGACAAGCATAAAGGCACCTCTCAGAGACAGGAAAAAGGAATCTTTCACATATTCTGATAAAATAAAAAAATGAAACAAAATTGTCATTGCCCCCACACACAGAGTACACATCACCCACCATCAGTGAATAAAAGCATAGAGAGGGCAGTAATACCTAAAGCAAAAAAGGATTTTGAAATCTAACACAAGCCTACACCACATTTCCTGATTTATTACTGCCTGGATATTCAGCAACAATTCACTTTATTTAAAATACTTCTTATTCTTAACAATATTTTAATTTTTTTTATCATTCTTCCTCTTCTTTTAACAAGAACAGAAATCTCTCTTCTGTCTCCAGTATTTTGGGCATTAAAAGTTCAAAGATACTCCTAAATCACAACAAAAGAAAGGAGGTGAACACAGCGTGAACTAAAAGGCTTTTCCCACATGGAAGATGGGGACATAAACACAAGCCCAGTTTCATTTCTGATGTCAAGACTTATAAAATATTTGTTCTTTTACTTGAATGGGGAAATTACTGATGGTGACACTTCTAACTTGTAAAATTTACTAGAAAATAATGGGCAGTTTCTCAGCTACAGAAATGGACAGCAAATTCCAGACGGAACAATTTAAAATAAAAATTGAAAACAGAGGAAAGCCCATGTTTGTGAAGATGGAGAAATTAGAGAACAGCCCTATGCTATGATTTAAGGAGAAATCTATCACTGGCCTTGTATTTTATATACCAGCTGCTACTTTCAAAAGCCATCTGCTTCATTTTCCTGCACACGAGTTTTTATGCAGCTGCAGTATTTCAGAAAAAGGTTCACCCAGGCTGACAAGCAGTTCATAAAAACACCATGCTGGATTTAGATTTCTTTATTAAGAACAACAGTAAAATAATTCTGAACTTGGCAAATGCTTTCCAGTTTAGGGATTTTTTTTAAAAAGCTATTAGATACTGTATCTTAAAAAGATATTTTAGGTTTAAACTTGTTTATAGCCTTATAAATTATTACATAAAATGATCAAACTTAACACAGAGTTTTCAAGCATAAATACTGTGGAAATTCTTTAGCAACAGTACTATCAAATGGTGTCTCAAAAAGGGCAAATACCAATAATTAGCCACTACTGGCTTTCCCAGCTTAATGTCACCAAGAAATTTCCCACAGGATAAACTCCAATTTTTCAGGAGGCCAGTTTAAAAATAAGCAATCTATTTCTCTTGCTTTTCTTTCAATCTCTATGACCTACTTACACAACTCAGTCCTTTTTTATTTCTATTTTTTTTCCAAATTTGCTTGGCTTTGAATACTGCACTTAAACAACCCTTCAGTGTTGTTCCCACTGAAGATGTAAGACCATACCCAAAAAGAATCATCCCAACATATGAGATATTTAGGTAAGTAAACAAACAAAGAAAATGTCTTTTGTACTCCTTTCAGTACATAGCACACAAATAGTAATTATAATCATTTGATGAAGCATGAAAACAAAGATTTATATTACATAATTTTCTCCTTATCCATTTGTTCTACACATTTATTTTTAGCTGGTGCTTTTATATATTGGGAAATTATGTACTTCTGCATAGTTGGTGTAATTTATATTACAAAAATACAACCTGCCTCTTCAATGTCCTGTATATGCAATAATTTATTTATTCTCAGTAATTTCTCTGGATTTATTTTTAACAGCTCAGGTGTGTTCTACCATTTGCTTTTAAACACTCAAGTTTCTTACTCTGGAAAGTAATTTAGTGTTGGGTTTTGTACATTATTTCACCCTCAGCCACCACAGAGTTCAACCAGGATCTTTGTTTTACACCAGGACACAACGATGGGTTCTGGTGGCACCCATCCCACCAAAATCCAGAGAAATGATTCCTGCAATTTACCAGTTCCAGCTTCTGTAATGAAAGACCAGAATATCTCAACATATCCATGGGAAAAGCTGATCTTCAGCAACCACTTTTGTGACCAAGACAAAACCTCAAATATACAGCTCATTTGTTTTCCCTGCAATTCCCCACTCAAAATGAAGGAGGATGCTCTGCTCTGCACCTGCAGCAGGTACAACACACAATTCCACCCCACAGCTCTGCTCCCACCAAGAAGAATTATCTCAGACATTCTCTAGTTTCAGCTGTATTGTTAAATACACCACAGAATCACTTTAGGACAGACATGATTGGGTTAATGAGGAAGAGTAAATTCTGATATCTGTAAGGATCAAACTGCTCCTCCATCCTTGTTTTCCAACAGCACGTTCATGTAGGACACCAAATTTTCATTCTTACAGAATCAGCTTGGAAGAACTGGGTCCCAACTCTCACAACTACAGCTTCAGAAATGTGATGCAGCATTAACCCTGAAAGATTTGTGCCTCATCTGCTCTGAATGAAGCCCCATATGCACAAAAGCCCAATGCCTGCTTCTAATGTCATCAGTATTTTTAGGAGCCACCTTAATGATCATAATGGTAGGTTTTAAAATGCACACAGGAGAGAAACACATATGTGTTCCCACCTCTATTTACCCATCTGATAGTATTAAATTTGCTATAGGAGATAAGTCAATATTAGGGAAAATTAGGGCTTTGGCCTCATCTAGGGGAGTTAAAAGCCCAGATCCAGTATCAGGATAACATTCATCTGCCATCTGCCCTCAGCTGCTCCTCCTCTTCGTGTCCCAAGGTCACCGTCTCTATATTATCTAGAGGTGATCTTTGACATCTCTGACTAATTTTGGAAGCTCCTCTGTTAATAATAAGGGCATTAGAGATGGGCTGGGGGGGAACCAACTTCTGACGAGGCATTGTTAGGGGCACAGCAGCTAAAAACGAAGCCGTCTGTCCGAGTGGGCTGAGCTCCAGATGTCACTGCAAGAGACGCCGCTGCCTCGCAGCCCTTCCACTAAGTAGGGCTGGACTCTTGGGAGCCATATAGAACTCAACCTACTAAACAAGCCTTGCTCCCAGCTCATTTTATACTTCTCCTTTCCAACACACAATTTTCAGTTTCCAGATCAAGCGAGTCTAAGCATCAACGTAAATCAACTTTTCCGTGAGTTTCTTTTTGTTGTTATACACAGCTGAATATGCTAATCACAGTAACATTTTGTTGCAGACTACTAAAGAGACATATCCACACATCAGTACATGGAAACCTGTCCCTGGCATTTTAAAATTATCAGGCTGAATTATGAGCAATTTGAGAAAAGCCCCATCTAGGATGATTTTCACTGCTCTGGCTGACTGGTGGAAATTTTAAATCAAAGCCTGAGCTTGGCTGACCATCTAGGAGGAGTTAAGGAATACGAGGAAGTTTCACATTCCTTCCGTACAGCACTAAGGGAAAGCAGACACTGGGCACACAATATTTGTGGCCAAAGTAGCTCCACAACTCTACAAACAGCAGAGCCTAAAACAAGAATGTCAGCAGAGTTTTGAGGGTGTAAATCAACTTGAACAGGAAAAAAAAGTATTTTATGGGATACTGTGAATTTCAGCAACTTCAAAACCTAGCCCTGTCAAGGAAATGTCACATTTAACTGTCTTTTCAATCTGTAGAGAGCAGACAGGAGAGATTCAGATTAATTTATATTTTTATCAAAAAATATGTTTTTAGTATCTTTTTAATCAGCTGCAATTCTTATATTGCCACCTCCCTATAGGGCACAGTTTATGTCAGCCTTTAACTCCTCATGAAAGGTTTGTTGGGTTTTGGGTGAGGTTTTTTGATTTGTTGAGGGTTTTTGTTTTAAATAGGCTGCCAACATCAGGAACAACGCTGGCTTTTCTCCCAATGTCCTTCATTTTCTTCAAAGCTTCTCCTGTCAAAGTCATTTGCTTTAGGTCTCCTATTTTTATTAGGGTGTAAGAGATGTTGTTATTTAATTAGGTTAAAAAGTCTAATTCCCAGCCTGCATTTCAAATTACATCTCATGCACCTAAGCCTCATAAAACTTTAATCATTAAGTTATTACAGTAATTGCCTCGACTTAAAATTTCCTACATGTCAGGGACAGAGTTATAAAAATAATTTAATTTGCATGATGTATTTATCTGCCACCATATAAAGAGATATTTCATTTAATGAAATACCTTTTGAGTGTGAACATAATCTTTACAGACATTACAGAGACAGAGAAAAGAGGTGCAAATTGTCCACAAGAAACTTTTTCAGAGAATGTTTTTAGCTTACTTTTTTTAATTTTTTTTTTTTTAAATAAGAACAAGAATCATTTTTTTCTCTTTTCAAAATGAGTTTTCTTATGAAAATGAATCTGCAGTGTACTTGTCTGGTGAGACACAGAGCCCTCATGGCACAGAATTCAGCTCAATTTTTTCAGGGTATCACTGGCCTGCTCTAAATTCGAGATCATCCCCTACTTGCAATTCCTTCTTACATAAACTCTAGGTAATTTTAAAAAGCAAATTCAAAACTCAGTTCAGTCCTGTGGTCTCCTTTATTATATATATGAACATCTCCAGGGTAGCCCCACGCTGCAGGCTAAACGAGGCAGCAAAGAAGAATTCAACACTGATAAAAACAACCTTTTCTCGTTCGCTGGGATCTTAAAAAACAACCCCAAAAAGTTACTTTAAAAGTCTTCTGTTTGAAGCACAAGGACAGCAACAATGGAACAGCTGATGCCCAAGAGCTGCCCCCACCCCCATACAGATGCTTACTCCCTTTTCATCAAGGGATAAACCATCTCCAATTACTGCAGGCTAACATGTTATTCAAGGATAAATGTGTGCAGGCTCTTGTCCCACAATAAAAGGAAGGCAATTCAAGCAGCTTACGTCTGATTCTCATTACATGAATGTTTTTAAAAGCTGTATTCTATCTTGATTTGAGATATGGCTTTCATTCCTCACTCGGCTGCTAAGGCAAAATAGAGGAGCCTGTCCCCTTTATTTCCACTTCCCAACAATCATGTCATTGGAATACAGGGAGAGGAAGACACTAGAAATTTCATCAACACTTATTTAAAGCAACTGAAAATACTCCCAAAAAGGACAGGAAAATGGTGAAGTCTCACTTTATTACTCAAAACTTGCAGTTTTTAATTCTCTTTTTGTATCTTTATGCCAGTTTTCTCTGAAAAATGTTTAAAAATCATACAAAAACCCAGATATCTTCATTAGAGATTTGCAAAACAGGCAACAGAACACACACACACACACACAGGATGCTACTTCTTGATAAAAATTAACTTACAGTATTTTTATTCCCTGTACTTCATGTTTAAGGTTTTGTGGGTGGGATTGGAGCTCACTTTGGTTCAGATTTGGGTATTCAATACCACAGGACACAACTGAAGGCTGACACATAAAACCTGCGCAGTGAGCATCTGCCAACTGTGCACACAACCATAAATCTGGCTTTTCCTGATTTTTGAATACTTCAGCCTCACAATTCCAACAGCACTGGGTGGGATCCAATTTGCCTAATTTGGCTGAAACAGTAAGCACTTGGGCACAAGGGAGTAATGCAGTCGATGCAGAATCACCACCTAAATGCTCCACAGATTGAAAAAAAGAGACAACACCCCTGAAGTCCTGTCACCCACTGCCTCTGACACCTGCCAAAGAGAGCAGTAACAAAACAAAAAGGCACGGTCCCAGCATTCGTTTGTTGGTCAGATCTCTCAAATGGGATGTGAAATGACATGACTGGAACACACAGCTCCTCCAGTGAAGGGGAATGACCTAAAGATCAGCCTCTCCCCATCTCTGGCTTCAAAGCTGAGGCACAGCCTGAGCACAAGAGGCACCGCATGGCATCGTTAGTGGGACTGATTCTGACGTTATTAACGAGTTGTGTGGTTTCCCCCTGCTCCCACACACTAATTTTAATCCTTTGCTGTACAGATTGCAGAATGAAAGGTCTCATTAAGTGCCCTGCTTTACACTTCCAATTAAGAGCAGCTCACGCCCACCGCAGATGGCAGAACGAGCGCCACGATCGCAGCATGTCAAGCCACAAACAGTTCTGGGCACAGGTTCTTGATTTGTTCGAGACTCCTGAAGATGAAGAATAATTCAAAAACAAAGAAAGGCCACAGCATCCTTAAACCAGTCAAAAATCAAGGAGAAAATAGTGATTTCACATATCAAGCCCAAGCTGAGAAGCCTGAAATGCACCCATTTGCACAGGGCAGCACACTCCTATAAAGTGAATGGGAGAAGTCATGCGTGTGAAGGCACAAACGTGTGCCAGCTTTGGGTTTAACAGCCTGATTATTGTGCTTTGGGTGAGCTGGATGAATAAACCCTGTCTGTTGACACTGATTAAGGTAACATTTTGTTATCTTTACAAAATGTTCTGTACTTTTCCAGAAGATGAAGACCACTTGAGGCTTTAAGCTTTCTTTTTCAACAACACTGTGGTTTGCAATTCAGATTCAACAAAATCATTACAGTTCCAAAATCCGTGGGTGACAGAAGTAACCGTGTTTCATTTCCTTCTCCATGAACCTTTTGAATTTGTTGTTCAGTATTTTTAATAGACAAACAATGTGTTTGAATGTTACCAAGTAAGCAATAAGGTTCCGTCTCATCCTGACAAGAAAAGCACAGGCATCTGGTCCTCACAAAAACTTTTACTCATTTGTAACACACAAGATAGAAATGTCTTTGAGTTTTACATTGAGAAAAGCCAATCTGACAACAGAGGTGCTGTTTCTGTCAGATTTTTAAAATTTTGTGAGTGGGTTCTACGCTCCTTATCTCTGACAGTTACTTCTGTGCAGAAAGCTCAGGATATCTATGTATGCATGTACGAATTCTGTACATTCTGTTGTTCTTTGCCTACACACAAAGTGATGCATCTGACTGAGAGCAGTGGTTAGCAAAAGATGATGTTAAAATGTTGCAGGAATGGCACTGAGATAGGAACAGAATGCAAAAAATCGTCTTTCCCTGTTTTTTCATCCCCCTCCCTCTCTGCTGTAGGTTTGGTTTATGATTGCAGTGTTACTGCTTAAATTCTTCTCTTGCCTTCTTTTCATACGTCACTGCTGCTGCCTTAACACTTTACCACATAAAAGTTATTGTCCTAGTTTATCCAAGAGGACAAGTGAAATTTATGGAGCAAAGCAGAATCATGGATAGAGAATGACAGCTCTGGAAAGTTCTGCACCTGATTTCCATGACAACAAAGATCTGAAAACCTTACAGCACCCCAAAACAAAGAGCAGTGACTTTTAAAGAACTGGATTCAGAAATACCTCACTGTAAGGTGAAAAAGAAAGGGGAAGAGAAAATAAATGGGATGGTGTGAAGAGCAAGGAGACAAGAACCTCTGATTTTCATTTTATAACAGTACTGGGATTCAGGGCATGGTCAGGTACAGGCAGCTGCCAGCTTTGCCTATCGGTCCCAATGACCTTCAAAAACCTTCCATTCTGAGCCATTTGTATCTGTAATGATTTCTCCAAATATAGTTAGAAGTTAACAAATATTCCTCTGGCATTTGGACCTCCTTGCTTTAAAGAAACAGTTCCCTAAGGTAGAAAGGAGAGGACATTGCAAGCTTGCCAGGTGTTGGACAGGAAAGTGATGGAATTCAGGAAATTGTTTTGGAGCTGATCACCCACTTTTGCGTCATGGGAAACACAAATCTCCTGTGTTTAAAGCCATTATGAAGGAAGTTCCTTGCTGCTAAGGGAAAAAGGAACGTGATTTTGTTGTACAAGAACCCCTGGCAGTACTACACTAAAAACTCACCAAAATTCAGACATTTTAGGCTGAATCCAGCATATCACACAAATCACTTAAACTAGAATGTGAAGTCTAAAGAAGTTCTGCAGGAGAACTGTCTTTGCAGAAGTCAGTTTCATAGATCAACACAAATACTGCACCACACAGTAAAAAAAAAAAAAATTAAAAGTCATTTATCCAAGACAAGAATGTGTGTGCACAATTGTGCTTGCTGAAGTTAGAGGACAGGGTAACCATTTTAGTGCTGACTCCCCTAAAAAATATCCCCAGGAGGTTTTATTGTGAGTTTGTCGGTCTAAAATCATTCAACTGAACAAAATTAGCATTTAGTGCCTAATTTACAGAAACTTTGCCTATTACACAGCTTTAGTAATCCAGAAGAGATTTTAAATCCAAGAAAATTACCTCAGAATGTGAGTGGAAAAATCATTTGATGGTTTGTAAAGAAATGGTCACTTACATGTACAAAAACAAAGAAATTCATCAGTTTAATCAAGTGAGAATTAACTCTAAGAAGTCAGTGGAACAACAGCCAATTTTATCTGAGATAGGACAATTATTATCTGCAGAATCACCTTGTTTTTGCAACATATTCCTCACCACTTCTCAAGGAGAAAGATGCCATGGGCTTTGTGCCCTTTCTGCTTTAAATACGCAACCTTAATTTTTTTTCCATTTTTCTGTTTCAGCAGTAATATGCTACCCACATGAACAAGCCCAGAGCTTTCTAAATCCAGCAAAATCAGCAAAAGAAAAAGTAGAAGAATTGAACATACCTGCTGATAGAAAAAGTTTAGAGTTGGTTTGTCCTCAGTGAACTGGTTTAGAAATCCTTTTGGCAAATACCGAATTCTCAATTCATATCTGAAAAGCAAGAAAAAGAGACTGTTGAGCAAAATTAAAATAAAGATTTCCTCACAGCATTCTTAAAAATGCAAATAAACTCAAAATAAACTTAGAAAACAAATGGAAAATTTCCTTTTTGATTACTCAAGAGAACTAAACTGCGACTGACATTTCATAGAGATGTTGACAAAGTACCTTTGTAACACTCAGAGCCCTGCTGCCTTCTCAGAGCTTCAGAAGGGACTGAAGCATCAAGGCTTGGAGCAGATAAGCTGCAGATCCATGGGAAGGGAGGCCCCAGTTAGGTGACAACAGATGAGCTGCCAGAAGCACTGACATGACCCCAGGCAACAGCTTTTATCTCCGGTTCTCACAAGCAGGGACTTTAAACGGTGATGCTGCTGCTTCAGGAGTGACAAACAGTGTCACTCACCAGGGAGCCACATCCTACAGGAGAACAAGGTACAGGACTCTGCTCCTTCTCTGATCAATGCTCCAATATTCACCTCTGGATTTCCCATAGGTTTTGAGGGGATTTCTCTGTAAAAAAGGTTTCCTGGTCCCTTATTCATCATCAAGGCACGTGCAAAAGCCAAACAGTTTTGAGCCTGGCAGTCATATTTTTAAAGGAAATTGTACACCAGAAGTGAGGGAAATTCAAAATGACCCATGACCTACACCAAATCTGTATTCTTTCTCAAACCTTAACTTCTGCTTTCAGCCCCTAAATTCAGTAATATTTCTTGTCATGAACTTCTGCTTTCAGCCCCTAAATTCAGTATTATTGCTTGTCCTGTGGTAACAGCCTATGGTGTTTGACACAGACTGTTTGCTTCCTCCTCTGCCACATTCCTCCAATGAAAGTCTGATAATGAATGTCTCCATCCCTTGGGCTGTGCCAACACAGTATATCCTAACAAGCACTCTTAACAGTACTTCCCAAAGTAAGTGTATTTAACAATCTGCTCATGATAAGAGCAAATATTACAACATTTCAATCTGTTGGTTTCAGCAGGACAAGAACTTCTTCTCAGCAAGTGATTTGGTTGCCTGTAATCAAGATTTACGTGGGGATTTGGTAAAAATTTAGTAGGGTAAGTGCTGCCTGGGTTTTCACTGCAAGCAGAAGCTGCAATATCCTCATTTACTTTGAATTCACTGAAAATACACTGTCCTGTCAGAAACCATTAAAATAAGGAAAAAATTGTAAATTGCAAATACACATACTGTATACAAAGAATACTAGAATGATGATTTGTTGTAGCATGGCAATATATTTCCTAATTCCTGTGCACAGAAAACATGTTAAATTCAAGAGTGAAATGCACGAGAGAGGCTGAGAACACCTGACAGAGTCGATTTACACTGGATATCAAGAAGGGAAGTTTTACTCTGAGCGTGGTGAGGCTCTGGTACAGAGAAGCTGTGGCTGCCCCATCCCTGGAAGTGTTCAAGGCATGGCTGGATGGGGCTTGGAGCAACCAGGGATAGTGGAAGGTGTCCCTGCCCATGGCAGGGGGTTAGACTCAGTGATCCTTAAATGTCCTTCTCATTTCAAACCATTCTGTGCCACAAGGACACAGACACAGATAAACAGAAAGACTCAATGTCACAGTTAAAGCAAACTCTCATGGATAACTCTCATAGGTAAGGGAACACACAATCACTTTCTATTGCTGATCAGCCTTTACATTTCATGATCCCCAGCAGATAACATGTTATTCACTAAAATTTAGGTATCAGCTAAATTGTACTTCCAGGTATTTATGTGTCAGGGAGAGAAGGCAGCATGAGCACCCTATCCAGTGCAGAAAAGTAGAAGCTCTCCTTTTTTAATTCTGCCATATCCACTTAAATTTACTGCTGAACACAACTGCAGAGGCTGATATGGAATAAGAACAAGTCTGTATAAAACAACTCCTTCCTTCCTTTTTGGAGGCTCTATAATCCAGTGCATTTTAGAATGGCAGAATTGTTAGGTTGGAAAAGACCTTTAAGATCTTTGAGTCCAACCATCAACCCAGCACCACCATCATGTTCACTAAAGTGTCCCCAAGTGCCAAATTCATACTTTTTTGGAAACACTTTCAAGGATGGTTACTCCATTGCTTCCCTGGGCAGCCTGTTCCAGTGCTTGACAATCCTTTCCATTAAGAATTTTTTCCTAATAGCCAACCTAAATCTATCCTGGAGCACAAATATGGTGAGGAGCAGCTCAGGAAGCAAAGGAGGCTCAGGGGAGAGTTTATCATTCTCCACAGCTGCCTGACAAGACAGTGTAGTTAGGTAGGGGTCATGCTCTTCTCCTACATAACAAGTGATTGGATGAGAGGAAACCATCTCAAGTTGCACCAGGAGAGGTTTAGACTGAATTATAGATCAAAAAACTGGATATTTGATATCAGAACAAATTTTTTCATGGGCTGTCAAAGATTGGAAGAGGCTGATCAGGAAAGTAGGAGCATCACATCCCTGGAGGGATTTAAAGGACACACAGATGTGGCACTTGGGGACATGGTTCAGTAGTGCCCTTGGCAGAGCTGGGCTTGATGACCGTGAGACCTCAGAGGTCTCTTCCAGCCCAAACAATTCTGTGATTCTAAGATGCAGAACACCACTCTAGGTTGT
>PYHW01010796.1:606655-618808 GCA_013186435.1 Turdus rufiventris | reverse complement strand
TGCTTTTTGCAACAGGATCTCATGAGAAAATCAGGTAAGGCAAAGCAGCTGGGCTGGGACAGTCACCGTGAGTGACCTTCATTACCTATTTATAACCTAATCTCTGCCTGGGCCTGTGGGAATGGAGAAGCAGACTTGCAAAGGCCAACTCAAGGATGGGCTCGATTTTCAATAACCTCTATATTTACTGGCTTTGAAATGCAGCCAACTGACAAGGATGACATGTCCCTTTCTCACAAACCAGGTCTGCTTTTGGAGCAAGTGTCTCAGCTGATGATCACTCCCCTTATGTTTGATAAATTATCCCTGGAAGACCAGCAGTGTGCTTGGTGCTCTGTCCCTCTACCTGGGCTCACAAGCACTCTGACACCTCACAAAGGTGGGCATCGATAGAGTTCACAAGTTGTACAGTGAAGTGACCCATCCACAGCAGAGTGAACACCTCTGAGCTGTTCTGGGAACTTCCCTGTCAGTAACAAGCACTACCAGGACAGCAGGTAGAGGCAAAAAAGAAAGGATGACCCAACCTTTCATAACTTGTGCCACTGAAAGAAATAATCGTGCCAGTCCCAACCTTGCCTCCAGCAGGTTCTGATTCAGTTCACATCAACAGAAAAGTAACCAGAACAGAGAAGATGAGAACCAAAAGGGTAAACAAAGGAGAAGTCTTGTGTGAGTTTAATGAACTGAATCAGCTCACTGAAGGCTTATAGAAGTATTAAGGTTCACAGAAAGAAAGGGAAAGGACTGGATAACTGGAAGCCAGAGAAGAGAAGACAGAGTTCGGTGAGGAAAGGGACAGATCTGTTAGACCAACTTGGTCAACTCATTAAATCATCCCACAGGTGACCTAACCTTGTGTCTGTGCCAGGGCTCTTGTATCACAGCTACCAAAACTCACAGTCCAGGACTGCTGAGCACAGGAGTGTCTCCCACCTGTCAGAGTCACAGCATGGATGGTACCTGGTTACAGGGACCTGCTTTACAAACCTGAACTACAGAGCTAGAAGGTGTCTGCCCAGTGGGGAACAACACAACTTTTCACGTGAACCTCTTGATATTGTGACACAAAATACCAGGGAAAGGAACAGTGCTGTTCTGGAGACATGAAGGACAGCAGCTGTGCCTGCTGTTCAAGACACAGTATTACAGAAAATTATGGGGGTTGGTGTTATCTATGATTTAAAAGCCCCACACCCTGCTAACCCTGGCTCACCCAGCTGGGTGATGGATTTTACTCTAACTTTTGCGTGCAACCTACTGACAATCCACGTAACTTCTAGTACCTGGATTAGTCCAGAAGAGTTCCAAGATGTAATTTCTGAACACTGTGAATATAAAACCCTTTAATTTGGATGATAAAAATAAAATAACCACATGAAGTATTTAGTGGTTTACCAACACTATAGGAAGTTTTTAATTTAAGAACCATTCCAAGACTACTTCCCCTTCAGTAATCTAAATATTTCTACAAGTACTGTCATATGATCTTAGACACTTTGTGTTATGGCATTACAAATATGACAGCAGCATTTTGATTATGCACAGCAAATCTCTCTGGGTTTAAAAGGTATGTCAGGCTCCATGTATTCGATAACACATTAAATGACATTTGGAAAGGTATTGAATAATTTACACCCTATCATAGCTCTTTCATGAGCATTTTACACAATTCCTTTCCACAAGCTTCAAAACAATATCTAACTTTGTTTTTAAAACCAATTAAATGTGTTCTGCAATGTGTACCATGCCAGTTGTACAGCCTTATAAAAATGGAACTGACACTGGTACACTAGGTAGCAAATTTCCACAGCATAAATTATTCACATCTCATCTACCACTTGATAACATCACTAATCACAGAAAGGATTCAGGAATCTCCTCCTCTCTATGGTGTGATTTACAATATTATCAATGAAAAATATCTTGTGAGAGAAAATACCTGTGTAGATCACAGAAACAATAAAATATAACATGCACAGAAGAGAATATGCAACATTCCTGAAACACAGGTTTTATATATTCCTAATTTCTTTGAATCTGTTAAAATTGGGACCCTAAAGAGAATTTACAAACTGAACATTGCCAACTGTGACATCTGCTAGAATATAATAACTCCATTTGTGAGAAATTAAGTATAGACTATTTACAATAATTTTGCAGAAGGTATGTACAGCCTTTAAAAGAACCAGCAACTTCAGCGTAATTGTAGTTATGAACATAAACCACAGAAATAGATGCACAACGCCACTGCAGTGAACAAGCAACCACAGTAATCTATCTATTCTTTGGTTTAATCTCTATTTGGTTTATTGGTATTTTACAACTCAGAGCTCCTCATTTTTCTAGTAGACTATGGTGTCTTTCTGCAAATAAATTTTAGTTTCCTCTTGTCTTTTTACCAGGAAAGTGAACAGACTTTCCTTCCTTGCTTCCTCTCTTGAGTGGGCATCACCAGCTTACCCTCCTGAAAAGCTGAAGAAACTTAGGCCATGCCACTTCTTTTAATCAACTAACCAGTACCATGAAAATTCTCAGCAAATGTGCTCAAGCTATGAAAAACCACCAAAATCCTGCGGTTATCCTTCTACTGTTCATTGCTCCTGGTATAACTTCAGAAGATCACAGTCAGAAGGAAGGGAGATGTCACTTATTGCTCTGGGCCTCAATGTAAGTAAATTTAACAACTGAGACGTTTTTCAACAGCAGAGGGACAAAATAATTTTTGACTGCATTTCACTCTTTTCAAATCACATTTCTCCTCCTCAGCCTATAGGTAAGCACAACTATTATTTAACAATATCCTTTTGGCTTTATTTAAATAAAAAGATTTATCCTTTAAAAACCGCGGCCATGTGCTTATACCACAACTAGGAACAGCATTCCTGTCCTAAAACTTTTAAGTATGACAAAACTTGCAGATTTCAGCACAAACAACTAGGAGATTTCTGCTCCTATTTTACATTTCCTCTAAATCCCAGGTTTCTCTTCAGTTTGCAGGAAACTCTTCACAACAACAAAAACTCCTTAAAACAAACAAAACACTGTTCACAGCTCTTAGTGAGAAGTTTGGTGGGTTATTTCCCCCCATTCCACCAGCTCTATTCAACTACAAGATGATCTTCCTTAATAAACCAAATTACAGAGTAGTTTTTATGACAAGGCAGGAAGATTTATATGACTGACATTGAACAGACTTATACTCTTACTTCCATTCTTCTGGAGGGTGAGTTAGTTCAAATTTCTCTCTCACATTGGACACCCCCATGTCCAGGTGTAGCCAGTGAACTTCCTCAGACTGCAGGTGACTGAGCCGTAACCCATAGCAGGCCACATTTTTCACTTTGTGAGAGTCCACAATCTTCTGAATTATGCCCTAAAACAGAGAAACACACACTCCTTACAGACTGCAAAATACAATCTATATATATATCTTAATTGTACATATTACCAGGTAATACCCCACACAAAATACTAAGTAGCACATAGGTAGCAACTTTATTAAAAGTATTAATCTTATTTTATTATAAGCTACTCTTTCACAGTTGCAATTGCAGAAGTTTTACCAGCACAACTTCAGAAAACATCAGTAAATATGCTCCATGCATCTTATCAGATTTAGGCCAGTATTTCTATGTCTATGTAAAAGAGAGTAACATAAAAGCCAAAATTTCAAAAGCAGGTTTGTGGATGAAAGCAAGATGTATTAGCTCAAAAAAACCCACTAGCAGCCTTTAAAAGTCCCTCTCCATCAAGAACCAGAAAATCATCTTGGACTTTCATCCTCTTTAGTGCCCCAAAAGCCAGGATTTCATAGGACACAGCACAACCCCTTGGTTTCCTTCCCCCTCCTCCCCCAACTCATTGGAGATGCAGCAGAGATCCCTTATAAAACCACACACGAGACAATTATTTGGGAACATTCTCAAACACAACAAATGTTGTTTGCCCTGAGATAAATTTCAGTTTGAAGATCTCTAGCCCAAGAAAGGAACCTTTTACATAAACCCGTAGCAGACTGCCGTGTCAGACATCAGAAAAGTGTGCACACAGTGACTAAAAATCAGATGTGTGAGTGGAGCAGGGATGAGCAACCTTTCAGGTGCCAGCATGCCAGGCTGTCCTGCTCTGATCCCCATGAGGAGCCAGCAGCAGCTCTCACAACCCTGTCAAAGGGAAGCCATGTCCCTGTGCAGGCAGCAGATCCCTGCTGCAGGAGCTCAGAGTTCAGCAAGAGCTGAGGGGCTATCTCTGCTCCCAGATACTTCTGCCAGGCACTCACAGGCCTTTGCTTCTGTGCCTGTAATGGTGTGAAAAATTCCTACTGAAAACGCTCACACAGGTTCACACACACAGAGATGCGTGCAGAGATGGCACAAGCTGGTGATTCTTGCTCAGAATTCCAGCAAAACATCAACACATAACCCGTGGAAGTTCTACAGGAGCCAGAGGTGGCTTCTGGAATGAGTTTGGTGAGAGGGTTTTCTGTAGGATGATACTGGGGGTCTGGGGCATGAGTCTGGTGAGGAGCAGCTGAAAAGGGCCCAGCCTGGAGAAAAGGAGGGTCAGGGGGGCATTAATGCTCTCCTCAATGCCCTGACAGGAGGGTGAAACCAGGTAGAACTCTGACCCTTCTCCCAGGGAACAAGGGATGGGATGAGAGGAAATGGCCTCAAGCTGAGCCAGTGGAGGCTTACATTGGGTATTAGGAACAATTTCTTCACTGAACGAGTAAAAACCGTGGAACTGGCTGGCCTGTGGAAGTGGTGAAGTCATCATGACTTGAAGTGTTCAAAAACCACGTGCATGGGGCACTTGAGGACACTGTGCAGTGGTGAACTTGGTCATGGTGCTGGGTTCACAACTGGATCTGATGACTCAGCCTAAATGATTCTGTGATTGCTTTCCAAAATTTATTGGTTTATACCCCAAAGAAATAGCTTAAAATCCTGATTCTGCAAATTAAGCAAGCAGAAAACTAACTGCAAAAAGAGAATTAAGGAAGCACTAAATCTGAATAGAGGGGGAAGATGACACGTGTAGGAGTGGAATCATGCTGTTGGTGAGGTGATATCAAGCTGTTAAATCAGCTCACACATCTCCTCAAACTGCAACCTTTAAATAATCTTTCAGAAGCAACACAGTGCACAGAGAAATGCAAAAGAGAATTCTTTCAAGCCTACAGGAAGGAAACACATGCCATGTTTAGTAAATTCATGGAGACTGAGTTAGAAGAGATTCCATCAAGCCCACCAGGACCCTGTGTCCGAGAGCAGCAATGTGAGCATCCTCAGAAACATCTTTTTGGTTCAGAATCTGCAATGCCCCAAATTTCCCTGGTCTCCCGTGCCCTGGGGTTGGACATCCAGCGTTAGGTGGATGGCGAGCCCAGACCTGAAGGAAGATGGAGAGCAGCAGCAAAGCAAGCAGGAGGCTTGCAGAGGATGGTATTGTGTGGGAGGGAAACTTCACAACACTCTGAGCAAATCCAAGCTTTCAAGCAGCTGGCAGCAGCACAGACTCACCAGCCACAGCGTGCCCCAACAGCCAGAAGGTGCCCGAGCTGCCGGCACAAAGGTCTGATGCAAAGCAGCAGCTCCCTGCAGGCACCTCGGTCAAACAGCTCAGGGAGGAAGCAGAGCTGCCACAGATGGGTGCCAGGGGATGAGGCAACACCAGGCAAGCACACAGAAACACTTCCCCCAAGTGCTCTCCTAACCTCAGACTATTTTTATCCCAGTGGATTTCCCAAGCCAAGCATTGTTTCTGTCATTCATCAGCCTTCTGTGAAACTCTTCCAATTACTCATCCTGTCTCCTCTTAAAGCAGTTCACTTTTTGCAACCTTCCCCAGCAATTCCAAAGGTCTATTATCAGGTCAGTGAACAGTTTTAAATCTGCATTTAATGTAAATTGTTTAAGTTTGTTTCTTGCCTGCATTTGAGGCTCTTTGTATCACAAACTATAAAGGAGAACAGTTGCCTGTATCCCTGGAAACACTCACCACCACCAAGTACTCTCAGAAGAGACAGAGGCATATTTAACCTCTTCTTCACCAAAAGGAAAGCTCTGCTTAGTTTGTAAAGCCTAACACTTTGGCAGGCGAGCTCTCATCCAAAGGGAACGGTGCCAGCTTTTCTATATGCAAACAGAAGAGATTCATTCATTTTCATCTCTTCCTGCACCCTGCACAGAGCATGTGACATACAGCATTACATTTTGGAAATTCATCCCTCCCCCATCTCTGACACTGTCAGTTGATAATGGAAATGGAGGTTCATGTTCTTAGAAGATAGTTACACCTGCTGTGATAAGAAATGGCTTTGGAAAGAAAAAAATTATGGTAAAATTATCTGTGACCATGAACTACTGAGACTACTGAGGCTCAGCTGAACCATTAGTGCTTACTCAGGAAAGAATCAAGATGGACATCTGAGACCCTCTCAGTCTTCAGGCTGGGATTTCAGAAGGACTGAAGAAATCAGATGAGCTAATTCCCACCAAAATCAAGTGAAATTTGAAGCCTCTGTCTTTTTTGTATCATCAATCAAGTCTAAACCTATCACAGAATGAAAAATCAAAAATAAAAATAGACATATTTTCAGATTTATGTAAGAAGGGTGAGGTACATGGTGAGGTAGCTGTCAGCCCCAGAAAATAATTAGCAACAATTTGTACATGCTGCAACTCAAGAAAAAGCACAAACACTAAGGAAATAGCAGAATGGGTGCATAGGAGGTCAAGTGCAAATGTTGGAAAATATATTCTAAAAAGCCATGCATTGTCAGGAAGGTAGTGATGCTTTATATGAAACAAACACATGAAGTGCTTTTCTTTGCTGTTGTTTAGGAAAGCTGCAGAGCTCATTTTAGGTGCTATCAACCCACAATCAGAACCAAAAGCTGGAGAAATAAGGAAAGATGGTGATTAAGACACTCAAAATGGCTGGTTTGCAGTCTTTAGTAAAACATCTATTCGCTTATATACTTTTTTATCAATAAACCAGAAGATTTGAATTTTAAAACATTTAGGGCCACATGTCCCATCAAGAGAATCCAGCACAGAGCAGGGAGGCTCATGCAGCCCCAGGGACTTGCCCAGGCCTGGCTGCTCTTTCCAAACAGCCCAAGATTAATCCCCAAGGCTTGCACTGGCACTGCAGCCAGCATCAGGTCAGTGCATTTAACACAGCATCAGTAGTAAATAACATGTTGAGCCTCCTCAGCTCCTGGGCAACCTCCAGAGACACAGTGGAGGCGCCTGGAGTGTCCAACAAAGCCACTGCCATCACTCCAGGATGGGTGGCAGCCTCTGTGCCTTCCACAGTGGCTCTGTGAGGAGCCCTGCCAAAGCAGCCCCATGTTCTCTGTGGCAGTGATGAGAATGCTTAATCAGAAGTTTCCAGACAAACAACTTAACTGCTTAACCACTACATAAGAGCAACTACAGCATCCTGCTGAGACATGTCACCACAATCTTTTAGCTGGAAGCACGGCCAAAGAAAGCTGAAATCTCTCCAGATTCTACTCCAACCAGCTTTTCACAGCTCAGGAAGCTCAGATGGATTTCTGAGTGGAAAAAAACAGGTAAGGACCATCAGTTTCAACCTGGATGACAAACTTCTGACCTCCAATTAATGACAGATAGAAGAACTTGTTGGAGAACTTGGCTCCAGCAGAAACCTAATCCAGAATGAGATTTCACTTGAATATAAATTCCCATGAAGAGTTTTCATGTGTCTGTTGGCAGCTCCCTACAACTGCAAGGCAGTCACACAATCATCTGCCACTTGAATGCAGTTTACCATAATCACATTGATTTTAATTAGGTTTCTGAAGTTGACATTTACATCCTGAACATAGACTAGTAGAGCTGAGCAAGAGACAGTGGGAAGCCTTCAGAGCAATCTCCTATCAGTAACAGGCAAAGGATAGGTGACCTTTCCCTCCCTTTACCCCAGAGAAGAAGAAAAAGCTTTTTCTATAGGTAGAAAACTGGATAGCACTCATTTTTATTCATTTGTCTAAAAAACCCACAGATATGCATCACAGCTAATTTAAAAAATACATTAATATTTGCCCAAATTAGGACAATGTGCCCAAAAATAGAACTTACAGTACAGTGTATTTAGGAGAATGTTGAAAAATCAAGACAGACCAGAGAAAGGCCAAAAGGCACACAGTACCCTTGGCTCTCCCAGTATGTATCAATAATACTGTGCTTCTGTAAATGAGTGAAAATGAAATTGCTTGCTTGTAAATTAACAAGACTGATGTGCTACTATGAATAAATTGAAGACAGAATAATATACTCCCAGTGTGACTAGAAACCTAATTTCCTTATTTAGTTGGAAGGAGAAAGTTTCTTGCACCAGAAAAAGTCTTTAAGCAGCAACTCTGACATAGGCACAGCGTGCTAATGTTTGTGCAGCACTTCAAATATGTCAAACACTATTTATATATCAAGTATTTTAACTCCTGATGACAGATTTATATAGGGGACTTAAATGAAAAGCTGAACAAAAGTAAAGGTCTGATAAAAATTAATTTATAATTTCCATAAAGGAGAACTCTACACCAAAATCTGGGCTATCCTCTGATAACACTATGTCTGACAGTCAAAGCAAAAACCCCACATTTCTCTTCTTCTCATTACTGTGGTTGTCCAGCAAACACATTTGTATATCAGATGATAAACAAAACTCAAAAACTGATGAGGCTGTATAAGAACTCTGCCCCTGAAGCCCAACAAGCTCATACTGAAACCACAGCCTGAACACAAACCGTCCTGGTGGCCAGGATCCTGTCACCATTCCAGCACACAGACACCTCAGCTCAAGCAACACATCCACCCAAGTGCCTCAGAGCCTTTCATATTCATATCCATACTCGGATCTGTCATCCCAAATACCTCTCCACACCCACACAGAATTCCACAAGGAACCTTCCAAGCACAGGCTGACAGCACTGACAGAGCAGAGCTGCTACAGCCCTGCTTTCCATCCTTCTTGGATTAATCAGCACTTTTCTGATCCTACTGCACACTTCCCAAATACATGCAATGCTGTTTCAAAAGCTGAAAATAAATCTAGTTTTCAGAAGCAGTGTGGGCAGCAGGGCAAGGGAGGGGATTCTTCCCCTCTGGTGAGACCCCCCCCTGCAAAGCTGCATCTGGGGGCAGCACAGGAAGGACATGGAGCTGTTGGAGTAAGGATAGCAAAACTATCAGAGGGATGGAGCAGCTACCCCATGGAGCCAGGCTGACCAAGCTGGGGCTGCTAAGCCTGAAGAAGAAAAGCTCCAGAGAGAACTTAGAGCCTCTACCTGTGCCTGAAGAAGCTCCAAGAGAGCTGGAGGGGGACTTTTTGCAAGGATATGAAGTGACAAGATACAGGCAAACAGCTTTAAATATGAAGAGAGTAGGTTTAGATTAGATATTATGAAGATTTTCTACAATGAGGGGGTAAAACACCAGGCTGCCCAAAGATGTGGTGGGTTCCCCATCCTAGGAAACACTCAAGGCCAGGTTAGACTGGGCCCTGAGCAACCTGATCTAGTTGAGAATATCCCTGTTCATTACAGCAGGGCTGGAATAGATAACCTTTGAATGTCCTTTGTAACCCAGATTTTTCTCTGATTCTATATTTCACTACTCCCTATCCTCAGATGCACTTGCAAAGTCGAAGAGCCCCCCTGGAACCATTTTTTGTACAGTTAAACATTGATACACAATGTTGACTTGAAGTATCTACAGATCTAGATGTTTTTAGAAAAATGTCAAAGGGTTATTTAGATAAGGTTTAAAATGTTATTTTGCATGTGTGTCTCATCTAAGTGTATCATGAGTGTTTTGCACAGGTAAAGAAGGCATTCTAAAGCCCAAGGGTACTTTTGTCTTAGTATACTGATTATCATTAGACCATATGCCTTTTTGTTTACATTTCAATATCCATAATTTTGAATTCTTGCTACCTTTTTCAGGTTCTTAGAAGGGAGGCACCTACAAAACAACAGTACAACCATGCCTTGTTATGTAGTACAGTTCATGCAGGCACACAGAAGAGAAAAGGAAGGGAAAAAATTTTCTTGCTCTTATACTAGACCAGGAATGATTTTATACTTTTTTATACACATCTATTTGATGTTTGAAGCACTGCACTCCAGTCTGCTTCTATACATCAAACAGTTCCACTGCTTCAAAGCACATATATCACTGTACACACGTAGAAATGAGATTTGAATATGCAACCATTGCTGTAAAGAGCTGACTTCATCAAAAATACTAACCCAGCTTTGACTCCTGCCAGCACTCACAGCCTCTTTCCACAGAACTTTGTGTGACCAAGCTGCTCCCCCTGCTACTAAATCTAGTAACAATCTATTTTAAATCTAGTAGGAATCTATTTCAAAAAAGAAACCCAGTAGATAAAAACCATATCCAATTAATAAATTTGCATCTCCTTTACAGATTGCAGTAGATACACCAGAGCAGCTCCACCCCATGTCCATTCTCCCACAACTCTTCAAAGCACATCTAGCCATTCCACAATTGGGCAGCAGTGAGTTCAACTACTGGCTACCTGCCAGCCAGCCAGTCAGTCAAAATCAGTATTGTAGTCCAGATCTGCTCCAGAGTAGCCACAGCAGATATCTGGCACATTTTGTCCAGATATCAGCTCTAAATAACACAGGTTTGAAAAAGAGGGAGAGACTTAGAGGTGAGCAGCTGGAATCACATCTGGAACTGAGGTTGGACCAACAAGCCTCTTGCCCTTTTTCAGAACTGGCAATATCCATTTTGGGAAATGTTTGGAAAACAGGAATGCTGCTGTGAATGACAAGGGATGTTCATCAATAAGGCTTTAATACTCTATCCTCTCATGGTGTAGTAGTAGCACGGTGCCAGCATAAACAGGCATTTCCTTTTTCTCCCCAGCCTTCTCAGCTGTGTCAGCCTGCAAGACAATGCAGCTAACAAGATTACAGAACTGATCTGGATTTACAACAACAGCAAAACAATCATTCATTTTAACTTGGATTGAATTTGCCAAAACAGTCACACTACCTGTGCCAGCACAGCTACAGTGGCAGCATGAGAAAACAAACAGCAAGGAGGAAAGCTGGCCCAGCTGCCAGATGAAACACGTGTGTTAACCAGGACAGCATTTGAACTGCAGACCTTTGCACTACAGACCTTTCCATTCCTCCGCCACAAACTGGATCTCCAATCAAATACTCTGCTCTCTTGCACCAGAAGGTGAAAGTACAACATGGATTGAATGGGAGAGGCAAACAGGAAAGAAGATGCAACACACAGGAACACAGTAAGGCAGCTGAATAAAGTGCTTTAGTGCAGACCCAGCTGAATGTGCTTCAGCCCCTCAAACAGATCAGAATACACAAACTTCCAACCCGCACACATGCCTTCTATCTGTTAGAAGCAAGATTTGGCAGGTAGGTAGGGAAGCTGGTGAATTTGCTCTGGTCCTTTCACAAATGGGATGGAATGTAGGCATGCTCCTTGCAATTAAGGTTTTTTTTAAATTAGATAATATCCTTCCCCATAGCTAAGGATGTACTTTTAAAATTCAGCTTTTTGAGTTCTTATTCTGTCAACTATTAAGGAAGCTGACATTTTAAGGTGGTACTGCATAGAAGAGAAAGAAAAAGACATCTGAATTGTGAACAGGTTAAAAGATCCCTG
This sequence comes from Turdus rufiventris, assembly GCA_013186435.1. NCBI lineage: Eukaryota > Metazoa > Chordata > Aves > Passeriformes > Turdidae > Turdus > Turdus rufiventris. The sequence goes on along the minus strand of PYHW01010796.1, from coordinate 607,106 downwards.
AGCACTATCTTTATTTGTTCAAGAGCTCTAACCATGCTCCTCTCCAACTGCAAAAACAAGGACAAATCTGACAGGTTAAAAGCTTTAATGCTATCTCTATCCAGCTTAGGTTTTAGACAGTACACAAAATAGGAAGAAAAAAACCAAACAAACCTTTCTGAGAACCAAGGTATGACACATGTCTGGTAATAACCTGATTTGAGATTCGTGGTTGCTATTTCACATTAAGAATCAAGGACAAGCTTTAAAGGCTAGAAGTTTTTAAAAAGATGTAATTGATGGAAGCTGAGCACCTCTGGGGTGGAAAAGGAGACTGCGCAGAAGATCTGCACTTCACCAAAAGTCACTTGTAAGGACTCACACAAGGCTTCCCAGTGCCTGTTTTCTAAAAATCCCAGATCTTCTCTATCCGCTCAATCAGCTACATGCGCTGCACTCTTTTTCTTCTTTC
>PYHW01010796.1:566775-606610 GCA_013186435.1 Turdus rufiventris | reverse complement strand
AAATTATGGTTACAATTCTGCTTCAGCTACAGAGGCGATTTTCTCCTAAGTGCTGTGTTTACTTTCAGGGTGCACTTGAGACCAAAAAATTCCATCTCAGCAACACCCACCTCCTCACATGCCACACCTGAGGCTGTGAGCAGGGCAGAGAATGTCCTGCATTCTCTCCAAGAAGCCTGGAAATCCCTTTGTGCATAAGCACCTAGACACCGCATCCAAACAAGCCATACCAAGACAAAGAGCGAAGATAAACAACCCTTCTTCTCCTGGCAAATCCTTGGCTGTGTCTGCATACACATTCACAGGAGGAGCCCACTGTTTGCACATTCATAAAAGCCTTTTCTTTCTTTTGGAAATGAAGCATGCCTTTAGTATAACACCAAAGAAAAAGAGGGTAAAGAGAGCATGCCAGTTCTTTGAAATCCAAGAGAGCATTTCCCAGAATTGAGAAACTGCTCTTGCATCCACTGCAGAGCACAGCCTTCATCCCTCTGAGGAAACAGCTGTCTTTGAGGGACTAATTCCATCCAGAATAAGCAGAGGTCCACAGCCCAAAGCTCTCCTCAAAGCAAAGCCTACGTGTAGCCACACTGCCGTCTAGGTTAAAGATATTTTAAGATGAACAGCAAGGAAATCACAGTCCAGCCTTTTAAGGGACTTAAAGGTGAGTTCTGTTCCTTTGACCTTAACCACCTGAGTTTTAATGAAAATTTCCTTTCATGACCAAGGAATTGTGTAGAAGGTAAACAGCTAAATCACTATTTCTACTCTATGCTTAGGATAGCCTATCTTTTTTTCTCCTTTCTTTTTTTTAGAGGAAAACACATCTTTCATTAACAATGGCAATCTGCACTTTGTCAGATGATGTGAGGAACCACAAATCAGGAAAGAAAATACCAACTTTACTTTCCCTGGTTAGATTCCATAAAGTCCTCTGGCTTTAGCAGCACCTTTAGAAACACCTTTAACTGGCTCATCTGGAGATTTCAGACCAGTCTGACTTCTAACACTGGGAACATACCCCAAATACTGGAAATGTTCCCCGGCTATCACCCCAGCAGCTGTGCTGACCAGGGAGCAGTCCTGGAAGACCTTTTTTCTTTCCCTTTTATTTGCAGAGCTGTCTCAAAGACATTTACCTTTGAATATTCCTTTAGAGCTCTTTGGAAACAAACCCAGTTCCAGTCTCCTCCCTCAGGTCGTAATTCAGAAGAAATGGCAGATGTCTCCTCCACAAAAGGAGGCATAAAAACCTTACAGGCTATTTTAATCTTAAATTATTCAGCTTGGTCGAACAGCGGTCATTCCAATGGAATGTAGGCTTGTACTCCAACAAGGGTTTACTGTTTCTAAAATAAATGTCATGGTAATACATCAGTGCTAGACCTTTACTACCTGCACATTCACATTCAACAGTCACTGTCCCAGTTTAACAAAATAACAAAAGAAGGACATTTGCTAAAAGAAGGAGGCTTAACAGCTACCCATCAGAGCAAAACAAAAATCCCATTCTTTTGTGAAACATCCATCCAATTAAAAGTAGGTGTAAAAATTAAAATTTAAAAATTAAGGCAAGCTTCAAGTAACTTCTACGTGCCTGTTCTTTTGATCTTGCTTTTATATAAAAATGGCATAGTCTTCCCTTAAAAAACCATATATAACTGCCAACTAAACTCAGCACTGAATTTCTTACAGCAGCTCCAAGTTTCATATCCTTAAAGTCCATAACCACAGGTATTCCTGAGTTGGAAAAAATAGATTTAATATCTGCTTTTGTTTTCCAGGGTTTTACATACTTCTCTGGAAAGACAGATTCCATTTCAAGTACCACATTAAGAGCCCTGGACATTTATCCAGGAGGGGTTTGCAAGGTTAAAAATGTACTGAGACATAGTTTTCCTCCTCTTGTACCAAGTAATGCACTTCATGAAACAAATCAATCAGATTAGAGATAGCAAACCATTAATACTTAAGTCAGAGAGCAAAAATGTTTCAAGTAGCACCCAAAAAAACTTTACTCCACGTAAAAAAAATTGTATGCAACTGATGAGAGAGATTCCTGTTGCTGAAGCTCTGATCTGTCCACTCACCAAATTATCCCCAAACACAAATAGGAACTTATTGAATTGACCAGAGACAGATTTTCTTATCATCACCAATGAAAATCATTGGATTTCACAGGTCTGTGATCAAGATCATAAGACCTACTCCACTGAGGAATGCTCTTGGGTCTTTGCACATGCAGTCACACTAGGAAATTAACAGTGGGAAAGGCAGATAAAAATTCAAAACTCTGTAGTTTTTGGTGGTTTTTCTGTGGGGGTTTTTTTTGTGGTTGTTTTTTTTTTTTTTTTTAAATTTCATTTTCTCTTGCACAAATGAGACTAAATAGAGGGCAAAAGGAGAAAATAAGTCTCCTTCACTTTGTGACAACTCTCTCCCTCCAGCAGAATCACATCTTTGCAGTGGAATTTGAAGAACTGTTTGAAGGAAGGAGCAGATGGGGACCTGCTTCTACAGCAAGTATCTCACAGCAGAAAACAACCCCGCACACCACCTACCACCCTGCAAGATTCTGCTCTTGGAGGATAATTAAAAAACAAGCAAACCACAAAATCATTTGACACATTAAACTGGGCTTCCTTACAGTTTAGATACCACAATACCTAAAAAATGTAAAGGATAAGGTAAAGAAAAGGTACAGAAAAGGTTAAGATCTCAGCATTAAGAGAGGATGGAAGTTCACAATGAAATGTTTTCATGCATGTATTGCATTTCCATAGAACTCTAAGATTACAGATACTTATTCTTAAAAAAGTCACAACCTTTGGGTTTTTTCCCATAGATGTACTGAAGGACAATATTGTAAAAATACAAACAGCAAATGACTACCAGGGGGAGAGGATGGACAAACAGACTTTCTGGGGGGAAAAAAGGGACTATTCAGAGCTCCATTTTCCCTCACTATTGGGGAATAAGCTTCTAAACAGTATTTCTTTCCCTAAGAGATGTACACATTACATTTAAACATTTTAAGCACATAAACACACGCATCTTACGATTACACACATTCATTTCTTATCATCTCTTTAAAACATGCAAAATGTCATTCAATGTCATTTCATCCCAGCCCTCGCTCCTGCCTTGAGGTGTCACACAGGTCGGAACCACTTAAAAGTTCCTGAATTTACTCAAAATATACAACAGGTCAAAATTCTTTTAAAATAAACCATAAAACTGTTGTGTTTGTTTGCTTCCAGATTTTTACCTCCAACTTTTAAGATAACACTTAGCCTAAAGATGGCATAAAAATGCAAATAAATGGACTTACCCGGACATCAGTAGCATCTCCGTGCCGGATATTGCTGGCCCACGTGGTTGGTTCACTGCTGTTTTCAAAGTAGTGGAAAACCTTTAGGACTCGTTCCATGGCCCCTGGGGAACGCTCCATCCCAGTGCTGAGATGAGTCTTTGCACCTGAACTTGGGGTGTGATTCAAGTTTGGGTCAAGGTAAGCTGCTGCCATGGTTTTGCTAGATGCTAGGTATCTGTCATATTCTAGAGAAAGGAAAACAAGAAAGAAATTCATTTTAGTTATGCATGAATCTTACACTTCTTCATGTAAGGCATTTACAGGAAACCATGAAGATTCACTTCCTTTTTGGAAAGTAACTAAAACATTTATGCGCCTACAAATGTAAAAACCTACCAGATGATGACCAGAGAAACTGCAAGTCCACTGGAGCAAGTGATCTGAACTTGAACACCACAGTTATTTACAGAAGTGGTATCTTTGGCAAAACCTCTTCCTTTTGTTTCTCAGTGACTTAGCCCAGGTCCCTGACAAAGCCTTTAACACCAAATACCAGCTTTCAGTTCAAACAGCAGTTTTCCTCCCTAAAATCTGCCAAGTCTGGTCTTAGAAGAAGCCTCCAAAGAGGCATAAGGAAACCCCAGCATTGAACTGGAGGCTCTCCACTAAGAAGCCACACACCAACACCAGGCTCTTCTGTTTCAAGGCTAAAACACTGAAAACGTCACTCCTTTTGTGCTACTTTGAGAACAATGGGACAAAACCATCCAGATCTAAGTTCATTATTCAGTGAGGAACCATTAAGAACACAGCTATCCTTCCTCTCAGCAATTCCTGAACAAGTGGCAAAGTTTCCTCTTCTACCAGCCTGATTTCAAAGTCTGATGGCAAAAGGCACAGACCGTGGTATGAGTCTGCATGTCAAAGGAGAAAGAAGAAAATTGCCTCTTGGCTACTGCTCCTAATTAGTCAGCCACAAGCAGATGGTGTCTGCGAAATCAATGCAGTCCAAGAGGAAAAGAGCAAAGAGTGCCTCCTCCCAGCCTGCCAGTCTAGAGCATCATTCCAGTCTGCTGGCTGCAGAGAGCAAAGGACTGCAGGGCTTTGCTCCAGGGCTTGGACAAGTGCACAGAGCTTTCCCTACCTCCCTCCCCCTCACAGCCAGCAGCCAGTAGGGAGGCAGTTTTGAAAATGTGAAGTTAAAAATAAACTAAACTTGATCTTTTTGGCACAGCGCTCTGAAAGCCTTCCTGGTAGTAAACTGAACGCCTGAGCCCTGGTTTATTCACTGAGAGGCACAAGAGAGACCCTGCTTCCAGCTGGGCTCCTGCAATGCCTGGCTGCCCCTCAGAGCTTCAGCCATCCCCCTGCCACCTGCCTCAGTGCTCTGCTGACCTCCCCAAAAATTGGCTCAGAAAGCTTTCAGGGGAACAAAAAAATAATCAAAACCAAAACCCAGGTGATTTGGTTTCCAATACTGGCTTATTTCATGCCACGGCTGCCTGAAGCTGCCGAACAGGAAGAGAAGCAGAAGCAGCCAGGATCAGGGTGAGGGATGAGGGAGAGCATCTCCCCTCCAGCAGCAGCTGGTGCTAACACCAGCCACGGTCAAACCACACCATGAGCTCAGCCAACAGGAATTAGCACCAGCAATATCAAGGCTTGAAATCTTCAGACTGTAGATAACAACATTTGTGAGGCTAAAACCTGACTGAAGTCTTAAGCATCAATCTAATTCAGATCCACCAGATAAAGAAGAAACAACAGCCCATCTGGGCAGGATGTCTTTACCTCTTGAATAAATGGTTGAATTGCATTAATCCAAGGAAAAGGCAAGAACTTACACTGGACAGACAAAAGGACTCTCATGTCCTGCCCTCAGGAAGATCTGGTAAGAGAAGCCAAGGACAGTTCTCCCAAACACTCCCCCAGTCCTTGAAGGGCTTCCACACCTGCCAGAGTTTCCTATCTCTGTGAAAACCCAAGAAAACTAATAGAGCCAAAAAGAATAAAGCCAAACTTAGGCCCACATTAAAGGCTCTCCTCCTCTTCACCTCTCACGACCAGACAGAATTGCAAACACCAGGAGCCCCTCAGCAACTCTGACTTCTCACCAAAGGAGCCTGCAAGCTGTTTTCACACAAACATTGACTTTAAAGCTGAAACAGGCACAAAAATTTCCCTTCTGGCACACTAACACCAACACAACAAGACTGTGCAAGCTCCAAACTGCAGGACTCCTTTCCTGTAAGACTGAAATAGTCATTGCTAAACCCCAAAGGTCTGCAGGCTGGGGAGTTTCACCAGGACACATTCAGGCAGATGAACAGTCCAACTGCTCAGAATGAAATTGCAGTTTTCAGGCTCAGACAAGGCTGCTGACCTTCTGAAGGATGCAGAGCATCCTGCACAACAACCCACCCTACCTCAAGGTCATTGGTGAAACTTCTGAGCTTTATTTAAAGTTTACATAAGCAGACAGCAGGGAGAATTGCTACAGCACAAAGTAAAATGAGTCATTTCTTCACACAGGAGAACCAAAAGAATGCCTGCTTTAGTATTAATTTACCACACTTCATGCACTTCATACACACATTCATCAGGTTTTATGTGGCTGAAGAACAGGGAGAAAAGGTCTCAGGGAAACACCAAACCAAGCATTTAGATGTCTAGCCATAGGCTTAAATAAGGACAATCTACATCCCTTGGGAGCAGCAAACAGGAAAGCAATGCAAGACTCCAGTACCTACACACTGAAGTGCTCCTACAAGCTGTCATGGACAGGCAAAACACTATTACAATGTTTTCATATTCATCAAAACATGGAATTAGACATCAGACTGACAGTATTGGGTACAGGGTCAGTTTTCACAAGGTTATATTTCAGAGGTTTTCAAAGTAAAACCACCTCCTCCACAAAATTAGAACAGCAGTTTTCCTTCAGAATTTGATCATCACTGGTTCCTTAAAACTTCTTTTAAAAAGCCCAACGCTTACTTTATGAAGCACCAAAACAGCAATAAATCTGATACCTGCAGGTATAGAAACACATGCCATATCTCTGGTTATGGACCTATTAACATTCCCATTAAAACCAGCCCCTGGGCTTGAGCTTGTAATGTGACTGTAAAACTCTGCCCCAGGCCAAAACTTTGTAAAACACAGCTGCTGTTAAACAACTATTTTACAAGAGCTGTCGGGCTGTTTTATGATACAAAGAAAGCTCAGGTAACAACACCACGATGCTTATTTGGGCTGCTCTAAATTCAAACCAGACTGGTGTGTAATGCTGCAAAATTACACATCTTGGTTTAAATGTGCAGCTTTCATCCTCCTGGCATTAAATAGACAGGTAGTGTGTGCTACCATGGGCCAGAAACAAGCTACAGTCAACTAAAGGAAGGCAGATTTAGATTATATATAAATCAGAAATTTTGGAGAGAGCAACCTAGTCTAGTGGAAGGAGCTCTTGCCTGTGGCAGGAGGTTGGAACTGTATGATCTTCAAGGTCCCTCCCATACCAAATCATTCCATGATTCTGTGACTTAATTCTACTGCATTTCATTGGATCTCATGGTATAAAAGGCTAAAGTCAAGCATGGTCAAATTTCTTTGTATGCAAGGCTCTGTGCCAGCATCCCTTAGAGCTTCCAAGAGGAAAGACCATTGTTCTCCCAGTGCCTGCACTTCAGAGAAATCACAGGGATTTCTCAGCAGTGTCAACGACTATTCCAAGACTGGGGGAGGAGCGAAGCAAAGCAGCCCTGGCCTGGTGATACTGAGTGGGTCTGCTGAGATGCTGCAGTTGTTACCAGACTACAACACGAGATGTATTACTGCTCAGATGGATTTTCTTTACTGTGGTGGGAGTACTTGAGATTTAGGCAAGTTGAATCCTTCCAGAAGTCACTTCCTCTCAATGTGACTCCTCCTGACACATTCCCACATCTGCTGACTGTATCAGAAACAAAGTCAGTGTTATGACTTCCAGTAGCACAATCAAAGTTCTAAGTCACGTTTCACTATCAGCTTTGAGTATTCAGAAATTAAATCATTTCCACTAACAAGACAGTCAAAAGTCATTAAAAAATATTTAAATCAATTAACTGCAAATTGGTTAATAAAGTGATAGTAGAGTCATCTCATAAGGGAAATGTTTTAATGCAAATAACGTCTTCAATATCAGCAGTTTGATAATAAAAAATAATTAAAAAAATAAACAACACTTTCTCCTATTAGTGTTGGCTGATGGCCAACAACGCAGTGCTAACAAGTTCATGTTACAAGGAACCAAGCTGTAATTATTCTCACTGTGACTCCACATTGTCCTTTGTAGATACCATGAAATCTTATTATTCTTTAACCTCCACATTCTGATCCCCGTCTTAGGCTTGAAGGAATCAAAATCTATGAGCTAAAGCCCCTTCCAGGTGGCATTTCTGCAAAATAACTCGGTCCATCTAAATTCAAACCTACACAGATCTGAAAGAATCTAAAAAATCTATTAGAAAAGAATCTATAAAAATACAGTAAGAATTCAGAGTTCATTTAATTCTCTGGTCCTGGTGTAATAATCCTTCTGCAAGACTTAAAATACTTTCAAATATTACGATTATTAAAGTAGATAAAAGCCTTTAGATTGCTTGCACCTTTGACAAAAAACACTGCTTTACTGGAAAGACTGACTGGAAAGCAGCTTTCCAGAGGACCTGGATGTTCTTGGTGGACAACAAGCCAACCATGAGCCAGCGCTGTGTTCTTGCAACCACCAGGCTCCTGGGCTTTGTTCCCATCCTGACAAGAGAGACATGGACATTATGGAGACAGTCCAATGAAGAACCACAAAAACAGCTCAGGAATTTGAGCATCATATGAGAAAGGGCTCTGAGAAATGAGATGGTTTGGCCTGGGGAAGAAAAGCTCAGGGGGATGTTCCAAATGTGTTTAAATACCAGAAAAGATGGAGCCAGCCAGTGGTGGCAAATGAGGACATTAAGCAAATAGGCATGAAGGGACAAAACCACTTTAAGTATTAGGAGAAAGTTTTTGCACTACACAGGTGGCTGAACACTGCAACAGGTTGCCCAGAGGTTGTGGAATCTCCATCTGTGGATATTCAAACCACAGCTGGACACAGTCCTGAGCAACCTGCTGCAGGCTCTGAGCAGAGGCGTTGGACAAATCTCCACAGGTGCCTTGCAACCTCTGAAATTTTGTTATTTGGCGATAAAAACTAAATTAAGAATTTATTTCACACTCTAAAATCATAAATTATCCATAATACATCTCACATCAGAGAGTAAACATCTCGTGCATTTCAAGCTCAATCCATTTTCACAGCTTGTATAAATCCTGATGTAACTCACCTTGCAAATCTTAACTTGACTATCTCAACCTCACAGACAGGAAAGGTGTTAAGGACAATTTTAACTACAATCCCCATGACAAAGCCTGTATTTTTGGGGCCTCTGTTGAGTCAGCACACTGCTGACTTCTGGTATTCCGCTGCCTGACACAAACACATCCATGCCACAGGAGAGAAGCAGCCAGTTTGCCGAGTTTATAACAAGCTCTTTCTGCATTTCCTTGAAGTCAACATCTTGTTACATGTTTAAAGATGATACCTGAAGAAAACCATTAAGCTTATGATTTCAAATTAGGGATGAATGTAGAAAGAAAGGAGAAGGGCTGTTTTTCCCTTTTATCTTCACTTTAGCCTTCAAAGACATTCAATAATTTCAGCTATTTCCATAAGTCATGTTGGAATGTCCCTGTTTGTTCCCTGCTGAGTTTATTTTTCTTGTACTTCTTCTTTCAGCTAATGCTGGTGTTCAAAAGCAGAAGAAAAAAGGAGCAGTCCTCCTTTGTTCCACTTTACCCTGTCTTTCAGCTATGTTCACTGCTTTTGGTAATATTTGCTATGACTATATCCAAAACCACATTTATTTATTTATCTTGCTGCATCTTTTTAATTCCCTCCTGCTCACTGCTGCCTCCCTTCTCCTCCAATATATTTATTTTTACATGTCATATTTGTAGCCAAAACCAAGGTTCTCAGGTCAAAGTTTAAAGCCTGACACATTAAAACAATTTTAAAATTGAGTTCTTAGTACCTACTTTAGCCTTAACTGTCTCACCAAGTACTTCACTGTATCAGTATGAAATGGAAAAATAGTACTGGCAATTCCATTTTATCCCCTCAGGGAATATTGCCTGAACAGTTACTAAATCTATGTCTCAATATAGTTCAAAGATAATACAGACCAAAGTCAAAACAAGTTTAGCAATACAAATTGCCAATATGGGAACATTTATTTCAATTATAACAATGTTTTAGGAGATTAAATGTTCAAGGGAGCATGAAGGAGGAATTCAGTGACAGCGTGAACTACAAGACCCACATGAAGTGAAGCAATATGACAATCCTGGGCCTGTAAATGTAAGACAAGTGTAACTCACTAAAAATCAATAATAAACAAAAACATCACCTAAATTAAATAAAACAATGGCGTATTCCCTGTACAGTTGCTATGGAGAAAGGCTGCTGAAGAGCTCAGAGTGGATTTTGCTGAGTGCCAGAGAAACTGAGGTAGCTGCACCTTGGGATAAAAGGACTGAAAAACTTTCAGGGGACTGCCCAATGGTTAAACAATTGTCCTGTCCATTAGCAATTTTTCAAATTTCCCAAGATATCTTTTACTTGTCCACCCTGCATTCAAAACTGCCCATCCTTCTCAATAAAAATCCCACAGAATTAAGTCCTAATGTACCTTTAAATACACAGTTTAACCCAATTTTATTGTAACATTACATAATCTGCACTACCAATAATTCTCTTTGGAGTTGGCACCATTTTCTATTTTTAATATTAAAAAATTAAATCGTGAGGAAACATCAGTTGTGTTGGGAATACAAGAAAATCAATGTCTGTACAAGCTTTAATTAGAACACAGTATCCAGTTAGATACTCGCCTAATTTCTCAACAGCACTCTGAACTTTCACTGTGGTCCCTTGGCACCACTGAAATTCAAATAAACACTAATCTCCCCTTGCATTTTCTATTGCTTGCTTCTAGCAAGCTCTAGAGAATTAGAGGAGTTCAGTTTTATTTCAAAAGGCACCAGAGAAATGAGCAAGTAACAACTGTGCAATTTTAAAATAAAGATTTAAATTAATCTCTATGTTTTTTGAAGCAGCAATACTTGTTGGCAGCAGCCCTCCCTACGAACACTGAAATAAGAGACTGAAGGAAACTGTATGAATTCAAATAATCTTTTCTAACACTCCTGTCTGAAATACTGCTCCAAGGAGGACCCACATAGCCCAGTTCTTCTTCCAAACAGCTTCAGAAGCAAATACAAGCAGGGAGAGTTTACTGTCCTTCTAGAAAAGTAAAAACTAATGAGAATTGGTGATGATGCAAATGCGTTTCTCCAAAATTAAAAACCAGGAGTGCCTGAAATGAGAGGCAGCTGAGGAGAGCAGTGAATTATCCTGGCTATGCACTACGCAAAGCTTAACACACTTGGCTTCGGCCACCATTTGATTTTTTCTGGGATTTCCTGGTTTTGTATTACTGAATGACACTATCCCAGTCTATATTTCAAAATGCTCCAACTATCTTTTAATATTTTTAACCATCAGATACAAGGCACTTAAGTGCTCAGGAGGAACAGCATGACAACAGTCTCGCTGTTGCATTACATGACAATGGCCTATTACAAGATTCAATGACCTGTAAAAAGTTTTTCTGAAGGCTATTCTGGCTCAGGTGTTTTTCAAAGCCATTAACAACAGCCACTGATATACATGCAGAAATGAAGAAAAAAGTGATTCTTTATTCTGTACTCTGCTAAGTCAAGCTAGAAGCAGAAAAACATGCACTGTATGGACCAGTTCAAGTTTTTTATTAAAAATAACAAAAACCAACAAAACGTAATAAAGCTTTAAAAAGGCAATTTAAAAAGCAATTTTAAAAATTGCATCCACTCCAAACAGATCATCAGGGCCCTCTTCAGTCTTCTGGAGTCAGCACCAAAGATTCCATATTGCCTGGTACCAGAACACAATTTATGGATCCCCTACCAGTGCTTTCATCCCAGGTGGATGCTCCTGATGTGCTGTGTAGGGCTGAATCAAATCCAAGGACTCACCACCTCACTGCAGCTGGAATTGTCCCTTGGACATGGCCCAAGCTCTGAAAACTGGTATCATCTGAGAAAACATCCTTGGCCTTCACCCAAAGCATTCCTCAATCTTTTACCTTCAATCTACTAACACAGGGTTACTGAGACTTCCGTGAGTTCAGATTAATTAAAGCACGTCTAATATACTACAGCTCCTGAAGTTCAGCATTTACACTGTACTGTAAACAAGGAATTCACAATTTTAAGGGAAAACTCTCACTTAAATAACTCAATTACAATATAAAGTGGGTTCAAAATGTGTGTTTTGGGTGTTTCCTCAACGTGCAGTAAACAGAGAGGAGTTAGAACAACAGTTTACCAAAGAACTGATGTTAGAAGAACTAATTCATTTTTCCTACAACCATCTCCAATATCTATGTCGGATCAGCTAAAAATTTCACTTTACATGAGACACAAATGACCAAAAAGGGTTAAAACTTTTGAGCTGAAGAAGGTAACAGCTGCAATTAGACCATTCTACTTCCAATTGAGTCACTACTTCCTGAAGTTTTCAAACCAGGGGAAGAAAGCCATTCCAACTGGTATTAACCAGTCGAAATACGTTTAATTAAGGACTTCCTTCAAGAGAGTACTCTGAAAGTGGAGTTTAGTATTTAAAAGGATAAAATATTTGGTCTGTGGTCAAAAAATTAATTGGAACATGGAAGAGGTGGGTTCAGTCCCCCAAAGCAAGACAAGCTTCATCAGTTTTGCCACTTCCAATTGTGGAAGGAATCATGCAGGAACATCGCATGAATAATCAATCATGGTATATGTGGCACTATTTTCATCTCCTCTCCCACCTCCCTGACAGGAGACATCCTGGGTCAAAACCACATTGTGCTTTGCAACACATCAGCCATAAATACAACGCAGCCTGTGCCAAAATCCTCATTATCCATTATCCTCTTCCACTAAAGCAACTGTTTGGGCTGTCCCATCTAGTCCATCTCATCCCACCTAAGAAAACCCAGATATTTATTTGTTACTGACAGTTATCTAATTTCAAACAAAAGGGAATATCAGAAATATCTAATTGGACTGCTACACATTTCAAAAACAGAAGTAAAATCGAGTCTTCACAGGTTCTGTGTGGTGAATTAGCACAGAGACAGGCACAGACCCAGCAGCACTGAGATCCCAACACTGAGTGTATCCTCATCACAAGAAGGTAACAAAGGAGACAGTGGGTGACTGGTTTAACATCTTCATGGATGAGAAATTTGGGCAAACCCAAAGGCATCAAGTCAGCATGTCTTGCTAGCCCCACAAGAATTTGCTGCACCTTTTTAGAATATATTTGATCACGGACAAGCATTAAGAAGCTCATAAAGATGCAACTTACTTACAGTGCATTTTTCTTCTGTTCAATTATTTCCCTGGAAACAATAAATCAATTCCCACCATCGGAGTGATGAAATATGCAATTTGTGTGCGACAATCTCACCATTTGCAGAAACAGCAGGTGGTAATAAATTAAGTTGGTGTTACACAAACAAGACACCTCCATAAGCCAACATCACACACACAGAGCTATCAATCCATCCTCCTTCAGGTCTCTATTAGAACATACAGGAATATTAATTGGAGAGCGGGGATGCACTTAAACACGTGCAGCTTTTAAATGCTGAATTGACTTGGCCTGAGAACACAATCCAAAAGGATCTGGCAATTAAAACACCTTTGCACATGAGCTTCAGGAAGCAGAGTTCTTACACATTTGCAATCTGTGTTCTTAATACGCTTGGATTTATTTTAAAATAAATACTTCATAGTAGCTAGAGAGGAAATAGAAGAACAATCTCTTTCAGTAAGGAGTGTGTGTGCCTTAACATGTATGAAAATATTTCTGCACAAAACCTGAATGTTGTTGTGACAACACACCTTCCACAAACATGCAGCAAGTCAGACATACCTAGGTCAAAATACTTAAATCCCTACACAAACTGAACAAGAGTTAGCATTAGGAAAAACTGCACAAATTGATAAGACTATTAAATATTTCAAACAAAGAATACAGTATTTCATCAGATTAGTAATTATAGCCTGAAATTGGGTCTTTAGGATCTTTGTGACCTGGAAGAGGTTCTGTCAATGCTTACTAAAGGCAAGGGTGGGTGTCTTCAGCATCACACAACACACATCACACAACCCCAGCAGAGAATTATTAAGTTTTTTCTATTTTAGCCCCAAAATTCAACAGAAAAGTCAATGGAATTTCCAGAACATCTTCTGCACTGTCCAATACTCCAGAGAAGCACAACTAAAATAATGAAGAGGCAGAGCAAGAGTCTTGTGAAGAGAACCTAAAAAAGGCAAGACTTCATAGAAGAGCTTGATCAGTATTTATAAGATCCACGAGGATGGATAAACTGATACTAAAACATTCTCTAAAAGTCTCCAATGCAGTGGACACTGAAGAAACATAAGGACAGGCTGTAGAAAACTCATGCTCACACAGTCTCCTCCTCAGAGAGTCACAAGTAGGAGATGCTATCCAAAGAGACTGCATCACTGAAGGGATTTTTTTTTTACATTAAGAACATCCATAAAAGTTTCGATTTTTGCTTCTGTTATTGAAAAATTATGGAATGGTTTGGGCTGGAAGGGACCTTCAAGATCATCTCATTTCAGCCCCAGGCTGGGACATCTTCCTCTACCCCAGGTTGCTCCAAACCTTACCCAACCTGGCATTGAACACTTCCAGGGATGGGACACGCACAGCCTGTTCTCCAGCTGTTTTGTAGCCCCTTTAGGTACTGGAATGGGTTCCAGTGTCTCCCTGGAGCCTTTTCTTCTCCAGGCTAAACAGCCCCACCTCTCCTGGTCTGTCTCCACAGCCGAGGTGCTCCAGCTCCATGATCAACTTAGTGGCCTCCCCTCCTCTGGACTTGTTCCAAAGATCAAATATAATCCTTGGGGCTTCCAAAAAGTTCAGATGAAAATACAGACAGGCAGCTTTGGCAGACTACATTTATCAAGTCAATAGATGCCAGTGCAAGATGATGATTTCCAGGCTTGGAAAAGCCTGACATCAAATCAGAAAACTAAAAGATGTCAAATAACATTTTTATTATAGAACAAATCAGAAAAAATAAACAACCCTATTTAAAAAGTCCATCTACTAAGACATACAAAAAGCCTACACTGTATATTCTGATCCTTTAAAAGGTTCATATAAGCATGGTAAAAAAAAAAAAAAAAACTAAGAAAATTAAAGACATCCCATCACTCAGGTCGTATTTTTCAAGGTTTTTTTTTGAAAAACACTGTCTTGCATACAGTTTCTCATGTATAGTTTAACATCCAAATATCATTAAAGGAATTTGTCTGGTTTCTCAGACATGTCTGTGTCTGAAAGAAGCTATGAAACTGATATATGATCATTTCTGAGGAGTATATTTGTACAGAGGTTTGAGTTAATTTTTCAAAGGCAAGTAAGTTGTCACCAGAGGCTGCTTCACCAACTTAGTAATTTGTCTTTGCTGCTGCCAAAGTTGCAGAACTTGCTACCCCCTTTCCTCCCTGCCACGCATTTCCTCATCCACTCTTCCCAACCATGGAGCCCTTGCTTCTCCCTCTGAGTCCTCCTGCTACTGCTGCTTAAATGATTTCTGAGTTGCTTTTTATACATTAACACAGAGTAAATCAGTCCAGGTTTATTTTTTCCTGGTTTTGGTGAGGGGGGGGGGGGTCACAGTATAAAACTGACACTTCTAAGCCTCCGCTGCTAAACTATTAAATAACATTTAACTGATTTGCAATACCTGGTCAAGGCAGAGGTGAAGAAGAAGGAAAAAGGGGGGGGGGGCATAGAAAAGGCAAGAGAGCAAGAATAACTGTTCCATTACAATGATTAAGGATGGCAAAAATAATCTGGTGAAAATACCACTATTACAAATTCAAGCGTAATTTCCAACTTCAACCTCTTTATTTTCCCTCTTTCTTTAAAGCTGTTTTTCAACTCTTAGCTGGTACCCAAACAAGTCTGACTGACCAACTAAATGGAGAGATGTTCATAAAAAGACCAAGAATCTTTAACATGGGCAGAAGTTGACAGAATTCTCCAGGAACAGGATAGACAAGTAAAGCTTGTTTGCATCTGATACAAGGAAGCTGTAATTTGCACCAAAATCAACAAAACAGCTGATCACTGACTATCATGGCACCATCCACAGGTCTCCAGTCATGCACTGGAATTTCAAGAGGTAACAGGAATTTCTAACAGGCAATGAGGGGCTTCTTTTCAGCCAGAGACCAGCTGAACACACAACAGAACAAGTAACTACAATGAAATGTCAAGGAAAAGGTTAATTTGAGATATGCCTGGCACAGTCAGCGGCAGCATAAGCACAACTAACCTCTAATTATTTCCCATTATTTTGCAAATGTCAAAGTATGGTCTTTAAAGATGCTCAGCATTTGTCAGAAACATGATTTCATTACATTTTAATCAGCTGCAGAATATTTCACTGAGCAAGTTTCACGGCTGACAGGAATTAGACGAGAAAAACTCACTTAAAACGCAGTTATGTTCTTCTGTCAAAGACAACACCACTCAGAGGACAAATCTGAGACATTAAGAGTTAATATGATTTGCTCCGAAGAAATGAGCTGCAAATGATTTTCACACTCCAGAAGGAAATTAGTTTTCCCACTTTAAGAGGTGAACAGAAGAATACTTCGCTAATACAAAGAAGAGTACCGAGCAGCATACTTGATGAGACTTCATGGTTTACTCTACCCCTTCAGGCAAAATAAATACATTTTTTAAAATAAATAAATAAATGAAGATCAAGCCCCTACAACCCCAAGCCACTATATTCCACTTACAGCAATGCTACAAGTTTAAAAAGTTTTAAGAAAAAGCAAATTCTGATTCATTAATGGGCAACACTAATTCCTTATTTAAGATGTCAGTTAAGAGGGGCTGAAAACATCCCTGTTCCACCCTTCTTTGTGGAACATGTATTTTTCACAGCAGGAACTTGAGCTGCACAGACTGTGACACTTAGAGCAGAAGTGAGATAGGCACAGAAAGGGTGAAGCTGCAAGAAAAAAACCCTCCAGGAGCAGATCCCAGCAGTGAGGCTGGCAGCACAGCCCACCTCCATTTCCACACTTATTTTAACATCCCCTACCACGCCCAAGGTCAGCAAGCTCCATTTCTTTCAGGACTTCTTCATTAGACTTGAGGTTTCTGGGGCCAGCTTGAACTGTGGAAGACTTTTAAGACTTTTCTCAACCACTTTTTTTTTTTTTTTTTTTTTTNATTTAAACTAGACAACTCAAGATTCTTCACTGTTTTAATTAATCAAAAGAAACTCACAGCATAAAGATTCTGGAGATATAGACAACTAATACCAAAACTAAACACAACCCTGGTTCAGTTTCTATTTACTTCACCTTTGTGATATACAAGGTAATTTATTAAAAACATCTCTTCCCCATCTTCCCTTGCATATCACAATTCAGTCATAGCACTTAAAAAGACAGGACCTGAAAAAAGTTCAGGTATTTCCCTGGTGTTTCTCTCTTCATTGTTAAGGTCTCTCACCTGCCATATCTGATGTTAAAAAAAAAAAAAATCAACCTAAAATCCAAGTTGTTGGTTTTATAAACTGGACAAGTGTCCAGAAAAAAAAAGCCAAATACTTTTTTCCCTCATTTTCCAGATGTAAGACATAAATTTAAAATTGGATTTGCTCTTTCAGAGTCTAATTTAAGAAAGAATAAATTGCTGTACAGCATGTATTACAACATACAGATTGATCTTGATGTTTTAAAAGGCACTTAGCAAAGATGTATACCAAAAGAAGGTATTTGCAAAGCAATTATTTTGGACAGAATTTGTCAATTCTTATAAGACATCTTGCAGGAGAGGCTTAAATTCCATGTTTGTTTGTTTCAATGCAACAAAATTAAGATTAAAGGGAGATAACAAATTATGCTGGGAGTATGCCTATGAACATGTTGTTTTGACAGAAAGCTCTGAACTTATAAATCAAGTTATTATAACATTTATACAATCTTCTCTTACATGCTAAACAAAACAGTTCACAGTGATAAAACAAACAGCACCTCTGTGGTCTGAAAGGAAAAAGTAACATGAAGAAGTAATAATTAAAGCAAAAAATAATAGTCCATCTAAAAATTCAGTGCCAAATAACACTGTACCATCAGGGTCAAAGAAAATACAGACCATAATTAACAAATCCACAACCTAAAGTGTTCAAGATCCACCTTTCTTAAATCCTGCAAAGCAAGGCCCATCCCTATGGACTTCCAGCAGACTGGAATACACAAATGTGTTCATGGTGCTGAGTGCTGAATACCCCAGGGCACAGGGACGAGGAAGGAGGAAGCATTCAGCACCTGAAAGGACCCGGCCCTATAAAATCTGCCAGTCAGTCACAAAGGACACGTTTTATGAGCAACTTTATTGCAGTGCAGGAGGCTGTCCTTGTGAAACCCAAGGGCACAGCTCACGTCCTACCTGCTGCCTGACTGGAGAGATATTTTTCCTAGCAGAGAAAAGAAATAAACCGGAACATTTTTATTCTCATTTACAACAAAACTGGAGCAACATTAATAATGTGAGTGCAGACTGGATATGCAGAGCAAGAAAAGTCCTAACATGGAAAGACATTGAAGAATTTTATGGTAATAACCTACAAAAAGTTACAGATTAACTACTGCTTTGTATGATTATTCTAGGGCTGAAGTAACACGTGTACCACAGACAGAAACAATACTTAAATTCATTGTAATTCCCACATTAGGGAAAGAGAGTAACTCCCATTTCCCAAAATGCAGCATTATTCCAAAAAATCACAACCTCTTGTTTATGTTCCTACCACTGAACAGGAAAATACTCACTGGATTGAGGCATCAGTGACTGATTCATAAAATAAAATTATTATTCTTGGCAGACACAAAGAACTATTTCAAGTTGAGGTTTGGTGTTCGCCCTCCTGATTTTATGTCTCCAAATGCTGTGCTCATACTAAATTCCTGAATTTCCCAATACCATGCTGAAGAAAGACAGAAGATTTGTGACTGCAACTTTCAAAGCTGCCTTCATTTCTCATTCTCCTGAAGATGCACAAGCCATTGCAACCACACAAGAAACTCGAGACACCTGAATGTAAAAATCCTTCAGCCAGTATTTCTGACCTCTGTGTACTCAAATACAGACCCAAGTAAGATCCCATCTCACAGATGGTTTCAAGTATGAGGGTTTTTCCCCCATGTTGATGCTTTTTTCCTTGTTCCTGAGATATTGACAACCAAACCCTCCTACCGTGATTTATTTTTATTTTGACTCGGCTGTGATTTTAACATTAAAAAAACAAACTAGAGATAAATCTGGATTAAACAGAAGTGCCTGGTTGCCATTGCTTTTCTCTACTGGATAAACATCAAGTGTGTTTTAACTTGCCTGG
Organism: Turdus rufiventris; assembly: GCA_013186435.1. Classification (NCBI taxonomy): domain Eukaryota; kingdom Metazoa; phylum Chordata; class Aves; order Passeriformes; family Turdidae; genus Turdus; species Turdus rufiventris. The sequence continues at coordinate 587,665 of PYHW01010796.1, read as the reverse complement.
CTTTTCCAACAGGATGAAACAGGAATTGTGAACATGACCTTGCTGTGTATACAGGAGTATCCAGGGTGTGCTTGTTCCTGATTTCAGATAATTCTCATTTTCAGCTCATTCCCACTCCCATCTCCAACAGTCAGCGCTCCCTCCAGGAACAGAACACAGAAAAAGCACAACTCTTTTTCCCTTGAAATTTTAGGAATGAACAATTTCAGAGATTCCAGACTGATTTCAGCATAAGCAGTAAAGGACTTGGGTAATTCTGAGTAGAAGACTATCTGAAGGAGGGTTTATCACAGAAATTATTTAGCACCACGGCCACAGCAAGTGCTCCTGCTCCTACTGCAATACCTTGGTTTTCACCAGTGTGGGAAACTGTACTTAAACTGCACAAATGTATCACAGCCAGAGCTGGGAAGAGAAGGGAGATGTGGCAGATAAAAGCATTATTCCTAAGGCGTTTTTATTGCACCTCTAGACCGACAAAAGATATTTAAATGATATTTAGATGTGCAAATTTGGTACTTCAAAAATGAAGTCCAACACTACTGGTCAATACAGGTCACACAGCTTGTTCCAGGAAAACTAAATTAATGCTACCAAAACCAGCAAGAAGTTTGTTCAGTATCACACAAAACCAGAACCTATACAAACACCAAAATTACTGTGGAAAGAAGAAAAGTAATGGATATTTTCTGGTTTTTTCTACCAAAGAAATGATGATGCCTTGCATTCATATATTCAGTTTATATATCCTATACATCCTGTATCTATAAAACAGTATATATAGTATATAATATACATGATATTTTATATACTTAAATACTGTGTGTAGGTATTTTTAAAAATGTAAAAGCAAAAGATTGAAGGGGCAAATCTTTCATTTCAAGGACAGAAACAGGAACAAGGAAGAAATTTTGTAGTGTGAGGGTGGTGAGGCCCTGGCACAGGGTGCCCAGAGAAGCTGTGGATGCCCCATCCCTGGCAGTGTGCAAGGCCAGGCTGGATGGGCTTGGAGCAGCCTGGGATAGTGGAAAGTGTCCCTGCCCATGGCAGGGGGTTGGAATTAAAATGGTCTTGGAGATTTCTTCCAACCCAAATCCTTCTGGGATTCTATGGTATCCTCCCAACTCTGTGTAAGAAAACCCCAGGCACTAAGTCCTCAATCATAACCAGAACAAAATCCCCTTAATTTTAGGTTCAGAAACACATGCAGCAGAGCCCAACTTCTGCTAAACCCATTTAGTTGACAAAACATTAATTTACTGACCTGAAGGCACCACCCCTATGTGTCCATCCCACTTCTGTGCCAGAGGACACTGACTGGAAGAGCTCGGGGTGCCAATCTTACTTTCTTTGCTGCTCTGGTGATAAACATGACACAGGAAATCAGCCCTGAACTGGGAACAGATCCACAGCTCCCTGTCACCTGAGCAGTGCCTCTTCCTCTGGGGAGGGGCTGGGTTGGATATCTGCAGCATACACATGTTCCTATTTGACAGGTACAGCTATATACAACCATAAATCAGAGACCTTTTAATTCTGCCAGAATGAGTCAAGACTGCTGCAATCAAATACCTGAATGGACAAAAAGCTGCTGTTCAAGTACCTAGCAATGCAATTTGTTGTATGGGAATCATTTGTTAGGATCAAATTGAAAAGGCCGCTCTACTCCAAAGTATCTTTGTTGCAATTCTTCAGATTATCTTGACCAACCATTGTGACACAGCTGAGACAAAACCCCCTTTGAGCTGAACACACTAAGATTTCAGGAACATGATTCCTACTATCTCTCCATACCAGCAAGAACAGATCATTGCTGAGTTACAAACACATGAGCAGAAAGGTTGTGAGAAGAGTTTAAATCCTATTGCCCCTTATCTTCCTTAGCAAAGAAGCTACAGAACACACCCAGTTCCTTCCCACTCTCCTTCCCAGAAATAAAGATGTAACAGAACCACACACCATTACTCACCCTGCCATCACTTATGATGAAAATGTTCTTTGCTCCAATGACCTTTATATGGATGCTAAAGGAGAAAACTCAAACGATGTGGGAATCCATGACCAAATACTGGCAATGAAGTGATTCATTTTGCTTCATCAAAAGGTAGTGTTGAAGTGAGGAAGGTCTGGTTTTACTTTTAGCTCTACAGCACACCCAAATAAAGTAAAAAGTTCAGCTTTCAGGCTCAAAATGCCACACTTGAGCTCATTTCACTCATCCCCTGTTGATGTGACCTGGCACAGGACATCAACTGAAGTGCTCAGTTGCTGTGAGCCACTGTCCCAAGTCATGGCAGAACTGAAGCACACACTGATTTTACTCCTGTATTTACTCAAGATGAGGAGACTTAGGCCATGGAAAAAGCTGTTTCTCCTTAGACACCTCCTTGGTAAAGCAAGGTACAATACTTCATTTGCAGATTCCAATTAAAATAGAAAGTACAAACCTCTGGTGCTTGCTGTTATGGATCTGAAATCATTGGCAGGAAAAACACTACTTCAGAAAGCAGTGACAGTGCTTGGGGAAAGGATTAAGCAATCTCCCTCCTGGCAAAGTAACAAACCTCGGTTATCAAATAAATAAATAAATTTAAAAAGAGAGCTTGTTTACAGGTTACTTTCAATGAAATGACTCAGCAGGATTGAATACACACAAATGTTTTTCTTAATATCTATGCTAACCTACATTAAATATCAGAAGACGACAATCCTACCCCTCTTTCTGTATGCCAATAAACAGAGAATCACCCAGTGCTGGGCAACCACCAGTTAACCTCCATACTTCAACAACCCCTTAATTACCTCCATACCCCAGCAACCCCTCTCCTTGACAACCCATCAGGGAAAACTGGCATTGGCAGCTCTCAGCATGGATTCAACAGGAGATACTGCAGTGATCTCATTGCTTCTGCACAATGATAAAATCTTCATGAATGATACAGTATTTTTATACCTCCTCTAATCAAATACATTTATGATGTCCTGCACTTAAGCTCCTTTTAATGTAATATTTACAAAGGTATTTCCTTATGTCTGCCTTTTGTTTGTTGTGCCAGGTTACAGAATTCAGTAGCTTGTACAGGCTTCCCTATTGTATTATTACAGTGCATATTAATCTGTAATGTCCCCAGTTTTTAATAATTCCATGAACAAATCCATATCAGGTCATGAACTTAGAAATACTAGTGAGGGTTTTTTTCCTCAGACAATTAATAAAAAGTACATACTCTCTGCTGGCACATCAAAATTTTTACAATACATGAATATGCAACTACTCTTTTTCAGCAAGTGAAAGATTGAGACAACTTAATTCATTTCTTGCAAATATAACACCAGTCACAAAAGCTAATTTCAGTACCATAGCCCTACCAATACAAGCTCCCAAAAGAGACACTGCCCAATGAATTGGATTTGCTAAAAACACAAAAACAGGTAAGAGATCCATCTTTGGTACCCAATGTCGAAATATTGCAACTGTTGCCAGGCTCACTGGGCAAGGTAAATTATGCATGTGTCTGTAGATGTATTTTGCGCATAAAAATAAATATACACAAACACACAATGGGAGTTGAGATAAAGAAATTTCAAATATAAATTGATTAAGAAAGCAATTAGGGGTATAAACTCCTGGTTAACTTTTCTGCTTAATGCATCATTTCCAACAACGAAACATTCACCTGGGTGCCAACTTCCACACTTTGCTCTTAGGTCTGTTTTCTAATGCTCCTTTAAAAGGACATTTGAAACATTTTGTTTTCTTTACTGAAGTTTTAGTTTTTATCCAGGCAGCTCAGAATTTAATTCCAAGCTGGTTCACTGGCTCATTACCAGGTGCTACAATTGATAACATCACACATCTCCATTACCCAGGGAAGGCCAAATGCTCCCCCAGCCCTTAAAACAATCACTTTCCTTTCTTGTAAAAATATCTCAAGCTCCATCTTCCATTCCAGTCGTCTTTGAATACAGAACAATCACCCCAGTGGGAATGCAGCAGACTCCCGGAGCGGCACAGCTCCTGTATTTTTAAGAATATTGAGCTACTGAAGGGGAGAACCCCCCCTTGCTTTTCTGGATTATTTTCCACCTTTAAATATACACAGGCATATCAGGAATATGATATTCTAAGCAATCCAGTCTTGTGGAAGGTGTCCTTGCAACTATACAGATGATAAAGCTTTAAGGTCCCTTCCAGCCCAAACCATCCTGTGAATTCTATGAAGTTTTTTTCAACTGCCTTTGAAAATTAGTGGGTGGATGAGATTTTTTTTTCTTTTTATTATTTTTCTTCTTTCTACAAAAACCTCAAAAAAAATCCCCCATGAATTAAAGAGATGGTTTTTATGGTTTGCAGGTCTCATAGCTCAAGAAGACAGAAAATTATTATTAAGTTTAACAACAGTTTAGGCAAGATTACCATTCAGAAGGAAATGGTCTAGCCCATGCAGTTATTAACAACATACTGTCAAATGACAGACCAGACTTTTCCTAGTTGCAATTCCCTCAGACACCAAGGAAAAAGCACGTAATGTCATTCCTAAACCACACCTACAGATCAATGAAAAAATGCAAGATCAGTAGCTTCCTTACAGTCACTTCACCTGAAGCTCATTGAGAAGATGCAGCAGAGCACTCACACAAGCAGAATGGTTTTTTCCTTTCTGACATACAAGAAACAATTGTATTTCCATGTTACCTTTACAACGTCTGTGTCAAAGAAGCACAGTATCTTGCTTCAGAGATTATTTACCTGCCTACAACCTTCACAGTATCAGCAATTTCCCTTACTCTATTTCCTATGACACTGTTCCTCTAGTGATCACCTATCACCTAAAAACCTGTTGAATTGAAAGTTATCACTCTGTTAGCAAAACAGCAGAGATTTATAACATGGAGATGAAGGAGAAACAGCTCTGAACTTTTGCACGTCCAACTGTCTGGCTTATATTCAACACATGACCAGCAGGTCCCATCTGAACACACCCCCTGAATCAGCAGGGCTCACCAAAAGACAAATCCACAACATTTAACTTGGAACTCCTTCTCCCTTTAAAAGATGATTGCAACATTTGTGATAGGGCAAAACTCTTTCCCAGTAGATTAAATACATTTCACAACACAGGTTATTTTTTTTTAATTTATTTTAATCAAGACAAGGTTTTCAACTGATTTTCGCTTCGTTATATTAAGCCAGTTTAGACTTTCCATGTTAGTTTGAAGGGCAGAGTTCAAGGACTGTGATCACCCTGTACTAACAACTCACACGGCACAGACTGAACTACATCGCTAAATTGTTCATAAACGACTAAACAGAGCTCTCCACATGGAAGATATTCAAGAAACTTCCTCCTCCTTAGGGTGGATAATTCACAGACCTATAGCAGAGCTGCCCAACTACTCCTGGCTGCCACATCTAGACTGCTTTCACCCAGTTATTGTGCAAGGTTAAAATGGCAGAAATTCACAGGAAACACAAGAAAAAAGTTCACTAGCAAAAGTATCTAAGTCAAAGTGCAATACATTATACTATCAATGGTCTTAACAAAGTGCAGAGATGTTAGTGAAAAGTCTTTAATGATCCATGACTACTTTCTAGTATGATACCAGCACAAAGTTTCAGCACCCAGCTGGGAAAGGAGTGGTGATTGCTCAGGGATCAGACACCCACTTCAGCATCCCCCGAACTTTTAACTGAGCTTCAGGATGATTAATCCACAAGACCTGATATTTTAAGTTTCAAATTACTTAATGGGAAGGAAGAAGCAGCCAAAAGTTGTCTTACTCCTATCCTGATTGAAGTAAAACAGACTTACTGAGAAGAAATATTGCAGCAATAAAATACACACTTTCTCTTCATTCACCCATTAAAATACCCTCATATCTGGAGTGTGCAGATCCAGACTAAATTATTCAATTCAGTATCACTACTTAGATTAGATTTAAATGTGAAGAGGAGGCAAAAAAGCAACAACACAGATTTACACAAATACTTTCTAAAGCAAGCAAGTATCTTATTCTCTGTTGCAGTCCTACAGACAGAGCCACAGAATTGGCTGCAATTAGGTCATCCCACGCTATCGCTAAGAAGATTTGACGATTTCAGATTTAAGAATGCTAAAAAAAAAGTGGAAGCTCTGTATGAACATAGACTCACTGAAATATTTCAAAGCATTTTCAAAGAACAAACATTTGCTGAGATCACACCTGGTACCGTCAAAGCTTTATCTGTCCCATTCAAAAGAGAACAGAGCACTTAGAAGTTATGGATAATAAAACATACACATCAAGATTCCATTTTAAGACATTATAAAATACTTAAAAGTTTTATCAGTTTTTGGTACAGGTAACCTGAAGCTTTAACACAAAAACCAAAGAGCCCAGAAAAAAAAGACATCAGAACTAAATGGTTCTCTCATTAATATATTACCTTTCTTGGACTGCAGATATCTCACAGCCCTTATCAAAGTAGGCCAGATCCGTCTCATTTCCCTAAGGTTAAGCCGGTGAACAGTACACAAAGTAATCATCGACTAAGGCATGGCCACCATTCAATGACAAATATAGCTCAAGCTATTTCTCATCTGTCCTATTTTTTTGGGAGGCTGCGATGAAGCTTTTTCTAGAAATCATCCCCAACTGGCAGCTGTGAAGATCCCGGTGCCTTTGTCCTCTTACGCAACTCCCGGTGTTCCCCTTCTCCCCCCAACAGGAAAAGCAGGAGATTACAGGGCTGATCTGCATTTTGGGGCAGAGGGGATGGACAAGCAATCTTCCCTGAAGTCATGTTCTGAGAACACAGGCGACCAGAGGAAGAGGTGGGATCATTTTTCATTCATTTTAGTTACTGGAATGGCTGGGGGGAATCAATACCTTTTATCACAGCCCAATGCAGCCATCCCCAGCCCTGCTGGGGGCATCCTATGGGACTGGACTAAGGGGGAGAAATTGATACCTCCATACTAACCAGCCTGAACAGCAGATGGCAAAAACTTGCTCTTGCTTTCAGAAGATCTTCCCTACTTTTAAAAGTTATTTTCTGGGCAGTACCTTCATCCTGACCCTCGCAATAGTCCAAGAAGATAAATCCCAATTTCAACAAATACTTCTGTTATCCAATTTATGGCATGCAGATCTGGCATTGTTGTTACCTTCAGGGTAAACAAGATTTACTAAACCAAAGGACACTGTTCTAGCTTTGTTTCCAGCTACAGTTAACTCATTGTTTACTAACTATTATTGCCCAGTGAGCTGACAGGTTCAGCACTTCATGAAACCAGGGTGTGGTGTTCCAACTTCTCCTATTTCCAAGTCGTTTCTACTCTATGTGCTACTATAATATGTCAAAGATTAGTTTAGTCTGAATATTTCTAAAAGGTGCATAAAGCAGGCCAAAGACGGTGTTAAATATTTCTTCGTGTCCTCCTAATCACTAGACAATAAAAATTGTAAATAAATTTGATGCTGTTTTTATGTTTGCTCTGAACTTCTGAAGTAACTGGCTGTCCATGATCCAAGATCACGGTGACGCAATACTTCACTGCCAGTTTCCCTTCCAAAAAAGAAAGTACATTGAAATGAAAGCAGGCGCGAGGAAAGTTATGCTTACAACCAACAACACTCAACTTTTAACAGTTGTTTTCCATCTAAGGAAGATTTGATTCTTTGGCTACTAACAGAATTTTGACCTTAATCCCTGTACACTCACATCTCCAACTCCAATATACAAATAACATCCAGATAAATATGGTAAATATGTCTTGGGGTGCAAATTAAGATTATCACTTGAATGACTTTCCCATGTCCATCTAACTATTGTTAAGCCTCAATTTCAAGTCCAACCCTCTCGTTGTAATAAATTCATGCTCTGTGGCTACTTATTGTCCCAGTTTGGGGGTGGATAATAGGGGTGGCAAATTCGGAGACATCAAGTAGAAAGATGTGAGTCTTCCCCTGTAAACGCTTCCTAGGATCAGGATCAGACACTTAAAAACTACTTCTAAAAGGTGAGTGAAAGCAGAATCACCCTCGCAGTGGCTTCAAACATACAAAGATCACAAACAAAGCCGTCAGATCCTCACATCAGTGCAAGTACAAACCAAACAGCTCAAACGCTCTTTTCATTTCAAATCATTCTTAAAGGCAGAGGGAGAAAAAAAAAGAAAAAAAATCCCGAAGCATCCCAGCTGTCAGGTGAAGCAGCTCCTGCGGAGGGGCAGCTCCGCACTGCAAGCGCATGACCAGAATAATTTATTTTCTAGCTTGGCTCTGATAGGAAAAAACCCATAGAACCACAGGTGGTGAAACGTTAAATTAAGAGGGAGAGGGAAATACATACAGATATACACACATACATACATACACACGCACTTAGATATAAATAAAAGGTCGGAGTACCTTTAGCCCAGCACATGGGGAAAGGGCTGCAGCCGCTTTTCTCCATGCAGCCCGCACCTGCCCGCCTCGGGGGCTGCTGCCCGGCCACCTCCAGCAGCCACATACACAGAGCGTGCTCGATGCCGGCCAGCCCCGGCACACAATGTCCCGATTCAGCGCTCCGGGCTCCTGCGGGGGGAGGCCGGAGCCGCCTGGACGTGCCGGATCCCGGCGAGAGGAGAGGAGGGAGCCCCGGCCCTCCCTGGGGCGGTGCGGCTTCACCTGGCTGCGGGGGGAGCGCGGTGCCCCGGCCCGCCCGGGGCTCCAGCAGCGGGGAAGCCGCGCCGCTGCCTCATCTCCCCCCGCCCCGGAGCATCATCCACCTCTCGTCCTCCTCCTTCTCCTCCTCCTCCTCCTCCCCGGGAGCGGTGCCGAGGCGGAGTGAGCCCTGCGGAGGAGGGCGGGCAGGGGCGGGAGGCGATTACCCGGCTGCCATTAATATGCTAATCCCCGTCTGCTGCCCGCGCCCGGCAGTCTCCGCTTCACCCTCTGCGCAAAGACAGAGCGCTGCAAACGCCGCCCGGCCCGGCTGCGGACCGGCCTCGCTTCGCTGCCGTTCCTGTTCCCGCTGCCCCGCACCGCCCCTTCCCCGGCCGCAGCCGCCTTTTGCCATCGCTTTCACACATTTTGCTGTGTCCACTTAATGACACAAGTGCGAGGCATCCTAAAAGCGCAAAACTTCCCTCTAAGCGCACGGGAACTTCCCCGAACTTCAGCAGGAATTGGGGTCCCACCTCCATCAGCACTTGCCTCACTCCACGGGATTATGGATGGACGAACCCTGGCAGTGCTGCCCTAAAGAATTAATATCGCAGTCCTTACTCAGTGCCACTTCCATCCCCCCCGAAACCCGGGGCTTCCTTATTCACTTCTCATCAGAAGGCAAAGGTCACCCCGGACATGCACCCCAGATGGAGTTTTTGTTTCTTCCTAACTTTGCAGCACCTAACATCAAAACTGCTTACGGTTTTCTTTTTAAATGGTGAGTATAAACCCTGCAAAAGCCTGTGTTTATAATAATCACACATCCAGGCAGAATGTGTATATGGAAATAAAGCAAATATCTGTTTTACTCACAGCAAAGTATTTTACAAAAATTATAAATAACTGATTCAGCTTGAATACGTATTAAAATCAACAGGAACAAGACTCACACTTATCATTAAAGCTCTTTATATATTCCACGATAATCTCTTCTCACTCCCAGCCCTCAGCAGCAAGGCATAAGGCTTATCCAAGACTAGAACCAAAAGGGAATTTATCTAAAACCAGCAGCCTTCAACTTAACCTATCTGCCTACTTGTAGCAGCATGCACTCGTCTACAGCATATGTTTAATTACCATTCTTTACTGCCATCTCATTTCTCAATATACTGACTGGCCTTGCAGAATTAGTGGTGTATGTTAAAATTCTTGGTAAAAAAAAATAAAAGGAAGCAGCAACTGCATTTAAGTATTGTCTGCTTCTCTATTTAAACAAGAAAAAATATTCACTGGAAAAAAAAAATCAGAGAGAGAGATTAGGCCACAACCAGGCCCATCAGATCTTCTGCATCACTGCTCAGGCACAAAGCTCTTTCTGGGGCTGAAGAAAGCCAAAGGGAACTGAAGACATGCCTGGGTGCCTTCCTCCCCCCACCACAAAGTTTTCCAAGCCCCTCAATGCTACACAGACAAACAAACACTTCCAGCAACAAGGTCGATTATATTTACCTTCAATAATAAAACGAAACATGTTACAGTAATATTTAACCCCCCAATTATTGTAGTTGTGTGGGTACAGAAGGGGCACAGACAGGCTCAGTGCCTCTCTGGTTCATGCTGCAGCTGGCAGGGCAGGAAAACTGCTTTTCCACATGCAGCTCTGCCATGGGCTTCTGTGGTGACCTTGAGCAAGTCAAGACTTGTTTCCTCAGAAAAAGGCAACTGCAGATAGTTCTTCAGTTTTCCTTGAGCTGGTTTGATCTGTGCTCTAGGGTGTAAAATATATTTTAAAAAATGTGTTTCTTCCATGAAAAAGAAAATGTTTCCCAGAAAAGCAGATTTAAAAATACCAAGAAGTAAAAACGGGAAGGTCTAAATTAAATTTTATTCATGAAAACAAAACCCTTTAAATATCAACTGGTAAGTGCATTGCCAAGGAGAGCTTTAATAAACAGAATGTGTGGACTCTCTGTATTCTTTACACTTTTAACAGATGAGGCTAATACAGATTATCAATCCAAGTGTCAAGAGATACTGCCTGCTCATATAATACCAGCATTATATTCATTCTTCTCAAGGACATACCTTCTTGTTTTTGTATTAGACTACAAAACAAAGGTGAAAACTAAGTACTTCATAGCATGAGAATTTTTTTAATTAAATTTTAGAAGCTATCCAGCATTTTACACTCTGAATATGTATTTTTTTACTTAAACCAAGTGCTTCCTTGATGCTTTTTAAAAATACTTAATATCTATTTGTTATTGTAAGAAGTACACAGTGGCCACATGCTCACTCTCTTCTTTCAAATAACATGATAATCTTGAAAAAAAAAAAAAAAAAACAAAACCCACCACCAATAGCATCACATTTATGTTCTGGAGATATTCAGAAACCCCAAAATTCCAAGGTGCAGGGAGGAACACAGTCAGGGATGAAGCAGCAGACAAGGCAAAAAGTAGAAAAAAAAAAACTTGGGAAGTTAAATAGATCTCTAGTATATTTAATATTAAGTATTGACAACATTTTATAAATACTGCTCCTCAAGTAGGTATCTGAGTAGCATTTATGTAAAATAATCTGTTTTAAGTAATGCCAATCAGATTATAGCATTTACTGAGATAAGAAACATCTGTCAGAAATTAGGGCTGTGGAACAGGAGCGTTGGTTCTTGTTGTGCAAGATGCGTTTGCTGACACACACTGATAGTATTTGCGTAGTAGTCTGTGTAAACGATGATGATAGCAGCTATCACAGAAACACCTAAAAGAATATTTATTACCAAAAAAAAAAGAATTCTTACGTTTTTACTAAGAATATGTAGAATCACTGGCCGTTTTCCTGAAGCGCACATTCTAACCAGAAAAAGCTCAGTCTACCCCAGTAACAACAGACAGGCCAAGGTTGGAGAAATGGCATTTTGCCCCAAGGAAATTCAAGTTAAGACTTTTCCGCTGTGATTCGGATTTTGGTTGCTCAATTTCAGCCTGCTTTTAAAGACTACTGATTATCAACATCAGCTTTTAGAAAGCAAGAGGGGAGGAAAAAAAGTCAGAAGCATTTTTTAAATTGTATCAAGGTATTTAGTTTTTCAAATTTTCCTTCAGGTGCTGAGCCTGTCTCCCATTGATTTCACCTTCAAAAATCAGAAAGTATTGGGGAACAAAGGGTTAAACAACAGCAGTTTGGTATTTTTTCCACTTGTGAGACATATAAGGCTGCCTAATTTTTTCCACTCAAGCTTATCCAAACAAAAATAAAGATCTAAAAGGCCCATCAGATAAACTGGCAAACCTTGGCTTTCTCCATGGTTATGTCCAGAGCCAGAACTCCTCCGGGTGTCACAGAAAACGGACCAGTTTCTCCCTCAGTAAGTAAATGGCATCATTAGGAACTCTCTGCTATTCAATTAATTTTTTCCACATCAGTTAATATCTCTATTCATCTAATTTTGATCAAACTAGCTGGCAAGTTGGAGCATTGTTAGGAAGGGGACCCAATGAGAACCAAACAGGGAGTATTTGTCCAAGTTCCACTGCCCTGAGAACCAAACTAAACTCAGGATTTGAAAACTGTGAAGAAAACAGGCAGAGCAGAGCAGTATTGGAGAGCAAAACAGAAATTTGCAACACCTCAGTCACCAGATTACCGGAAGAGCAACAGAGATCTCCTCCAAGGGAGAAAAGAGCCCATTCACTTGTTATAACAAAAATGAAGAGCTACAGCACAGCAATGACATCAGCATTAGAGCTGGAGTCACCTCTGCTCTGGAGGCAGGATGAGAGTGGGGATTGTTCAGCCTGGAGAAGGCTCCAGGGAGACCTCAGAGCCCCTTCCATTGCCTGGTGAGGGACTTGTGACAAGGGCATATGGTGACAGAACAAGGAGGAATGGCTTTGAACTGAAAGAATATGTGTTGAAGTATTAGGAAGATATTCTTCCCTATGAGGATGGTGAGACACATCCAGAGAAACAGTGGATGCCCATCCCTGGAAGTGTTCAAGGCCAGGTTGGGTGGAGCTTTGAGGAGCCTGAGCTGGTATAAGGTGACTATGTCCTTAACAGGGGGGTGGGAAGTAGATGATTTTGAAGGTCCCTTCCAACCTAAACCACTCTGTAATGATGATGCTGAAGCTTATTTTTATTTTGGACTTGGTAATTCATAGTCTTAGCCACTTTATGGGCTACTGTTCATCACTCTAGTAATCACAAGAAGCTGAAGAACAAAGGCATCGTTTTGAAGGAGATCTGCATATTCATGTAGAAGAGTTCACTGAATTCATCTTGTTGATAAACAAAGTTNNNAAACAAAGTTCACCCTCAGAACAAGTGCAGAAGTTTTTTGGTAAAGCCACAAATGCTTTCTACCACAACAATTGCAGCCCATAAACTGAGAGTGCCTGATCAATGTTCTAAACATCAAAACATGTTTATTGATCGAGTGACAATTTTCTGCATCCAAATTAATTTGCTTTTCCATGTTAGTATCCAGAATTCCCCAAACATGCTGTCCAGACACTGTAACTGCACTGTAATCTTCATTCATCTTCATTCTCTCAAGTTAGTTCTTTGTGTTAGTTTTTTCTAAATATTCTAATTATTCTTTGGGTGTATGCATTATTTAAGAGTGGGAAATATTATCTATCCTAAGTCTCCTCTTAGCCATTCAAACATCATCTTTGTTCACAGAACAACTGAAAAATGGTACATTGTTAATTATAACAAACCTAAAATGACACCTCCTGACCTCTGCCTTACTCTAAACTCTGGTTTGCTGTTGTGGAAATCTACCTTGAATTACCTGGTCTCTAAATTTATCATCCTTGCCCCCAAGCAGCCCCTTTCTGCTGCACCAACACCTTCTCCAGCTCACTTTCCTCCTGAACATCCTTTGCCAAAGGGCACAGTGGAGAACAGGGTGATGGGCCCCATCACCTGCAAGAGTCTCTGGAGACTGAGAAGTTCCATCATCATTATCCTGCCACCAGAGATAATGACTTATCATTATCTTTTTTATTTAACTATGAGCATTCTGACAGGCAGAACTGAAAGAAAAATGATATTTTACTTTGAGTGTCAAAATCCAAGCCCATTTTTTCAACAGAAATGATTCAGCACAACTGAGAAGCAGCATCACCTCTGTGAATTCACTTTAGACTTTGCAATGAGAGCAAACTAATTCCATGCTCCAAACTACATTAGGCCATTTTTCTCCTGAAGAAGAAAAACATCATTTACATAAAATCTTTCTAGAATATAAACTGTTGAGGATCTCTGATTAAGACATTCTTCTGGCTAAAAATTAACCCAATACTGAATTTGCTGTTACGTTTCTTCATTTGGTGAGCTTAACAGTAGGACAATCTTGGGTATTCCCAAAAAGTAGAGTTTTAAAAAAACACTTTGTGACCTTCTGAACCATGGTCACCTTTAGCCTTATGATCATTTGAACTATATTTAAAAGAGTAGCTGACAAAATTCACTGGTTTTATTTTCAGATCTTAACCTCTTGGTAGTAGTGAGGTGAGGAGCAAAACAGATCAGGGTGTTGGGAGAGAGCAGGAGGAATGCAGCGTTAATGAGGTTTCCCATCCCTCCCCTTCCCAAGGGCTCCTGTGATGCTGTGCAGCAGAGCAGGCAGCAATGCAGCCTCCCAGCTTATGCTGTTAAGACAACAGATGTTAAAAGGGCCACTAAGTTAACTTTATTTTTATTATTCCATAAATAAAGACTAGCCATTTTTTAAACCCATATGGGTTGTATTAGTTTTCAGGCATGAAAGCTGTAGCAGCTTTCCTTGTGGGTGGACTTAGCTGCTCATCTTCTCCCACTTCCTTCCATTTGCTTTTCGAAAGCTTTACTGTAGAGAAGGATAAAGTCAATGCCACAAAAGCTGAAAAAGGTTTAAAATTACTCCTTCTTTAGGACACTGATTCAAAATCTCTGTTTCTTCTTGTTCTAGGCTATTTACAAAAAAAATTCACCCAACAAAACCATTTCTATCCTCAAGACATCCTTGGGAAGTTCATTCACTATTCCATTGCTTAAAGCTAAAATCTGCTTCATGGAGACCTGGAGAGAAGAGGTGGGGGAAAAAAAAGAGAAAAAGTGAATCCTACGCATACTATTCCTTATTTTACTGCAAAATAAAATCTGATCACTTTGATTTCTGACAGATTCACTGTGCTTATCAGTTTGCACTGTGTATCTTCATCCTCCAATGTCAGTTGACTGGAGAAGGAGTGAGACAAAGCAATCCAAATGGTCACCAGAACTTTTCTTGACCTTATAAAACTTCCCTTTTTCATGGCAAAAACCTCCCATTTATGAGGTAAGCACAGCAGAAGGTATCTGAAGGGGAAGGACCCCAGTCCTTTGATGCTGTTTAAAGGAATTGCATTCTCTGAGGATTACTTTTGTTCAGTGAAAGGGATCCATGAGTGGATCAGCTGACCTTACAGATGTTTCTTAAACTCCACCTTTATCAATTCAAGGGTAACCTAGAAATAATTAGCCACATCTTCTAAGAGGGATATAGGAAAATGAAGCTGCTTATGGGTCAGCAAATCTCTTCAGTGTCTCATCTTATTTGGGCTGCTTTCTCTCTCATCTATCTAAGAACCAATTAAACAACAGAAAGCGAGAAAGCTGTGCAGCCACATAGAGCCCAGTTATTTACTAGAAATGGTGTCACCTGGTCCTATCTTCCTTATCCTGCTTCTCCTCCAGATGCCAAATACAAAGTTAAAACAGCAGCTGATCAAAACACTTTTAGTTGCAAACATTTTTTTGGGAAAAAGTTGAAACTGACTCCCAGTGTTACATATACCACAGATAAAACATTAGCAACTCCCTCAGACTCCCAAGCTATTAAATGCAGTTACAAACTGAACAAAACAATAATCTATGACCTCACAATAATGCAGTATTATTCCATTTATATATGAAAGCACAGTGGTGGAACAGTTTATATCATATTTCTTAGAGAAGGATGAGCGTAGCATAAATCCCTTTGTATAAACAAACTCTTATAGGCTAAAACAAAGAGCTATTTAAGTTTAAAATTCTAGAGTCACAGAATAAATCAACAAGCCAGTGCTGACACCCTTCAAGTCTAAGAAAGCAGAAAATTAAAAATTAATTATTAATTTTTACACATCTTTTATAACACAAACATTAAGGCTGCTCTATTACCAAGCAAATTCAGTGCCTGAGCTACCAAGCAAAGAAAAGCATATTTAATAAAATAAGAAAACATTGTTAAATAGCCACAATGCCCTTTTCGCTCTGTAATTAGCAAAATTTGGATTGAAAAATTCCAAAAAATAGTTTGATGCTTTGTGTAGGAGAACCTGTAGTAGAGGCTAGGTGTAGATGAGCCTCTAAGCCACAGAAAATTCAATTCCTATTTACTTTAATCAACCTCTTTTCCTATTTTGTACTAGGAAGGGACATTCACTTTTCAGGAGCTTTCAGCTACATCACTGCTTCATGAGACCAGCAATAAACTTCCAAGGAGCAGCTCCTCAGGCAGTCATTTTATGCTGTTACAGGGAATCAAAGGTCATCCTCAGCTAACACAAAATCTTTTCTTCAACGCAAAATCCACCACCTTAAATAGCCTCATTTGCTCCTCCAATTACACAAGACTGCACAGTTCTGCTGAACAAGTTCTGTTTACCTAGGAAAATGCCTGCAGAGGGGTATCAAAGAGCTCAGAAACACAAGAACTTGTTGCTTAGTTTTAAAAAGGCTTCCAGGAGCTCACGACCAAATGCAGCTCAAGTTAGTGGAGGTAACCAGCTGTGAAACAGGATGGAACAGCATTCAGTGTGTCAAAGGCAGCACATATCCCCTCTCTGCATCCTTCCACAGCAGAAAGTAAATTGATGAGCAGACCAATGCAACCTCTGCTCTGCAGCTCCAAACTCAGCTGACCTTTAAGTGTAGTAAGCTTTACCCAGTGACTTGACAACTTCAGCACAAAAGGCTTTGGTGAAGCTGAAAACAGATGTGCAAGAATGCTGATACAAAAATGAAAGTAGGCAAGGCCAAGATGTCCAAAACCAACTGATACAGCTGGGAAAGATGTTTGGGCACAGCCCTTCTTCAGATCTGAGGAAGGGATGTTAAATAAGTATCCTATGTCTTGAGATGGTAAACAGAACATCAAAAAACCAAAAAAAAAATCCTTTCTGATGTCAGCCCAAATGACCTACTTAACCAAACATCACAGGGGCAACATTGTCAGCATGGAACAGCATCTGACAGGGCCAAGAGCTCAACTCTTGAGCAGCTCTAAGCTGCAGAGCACGGTTTCCCAAAAAACCTCTGGTCCTGCTCTCCACAATTCCATTTGATGCATTTCAAGAGCCAGTACTAAAGCTTCTAAGTGAACATGAGACCAGGACAAAAAAATATCAGCCTGCATAAACAGAGGAAGAATATAAACCTTGTCCTGCCACACAGACGTGAAGAAGTGTCATAAACTGGGAGCAGGAAAGTTCAAGGACCCTGAAATCAATGCATAATAAGAATTTTTAAATTGCAGAAGATGATGTGAAACTCTCATTTTAATAGGTTAAGTATCTTCAAGGAATGACTTAAATCACATCTGCCTTGGGGTAGGAGAGAATTCCTTCACCCCTCAAGTTTTGAAGGATACAGGTCATTAGACAAAGTCTGATCACTGTCCTTCAAATTTCTACTTAATGGTCTACTTTTAGAAGTTCTATATAAAAATCTCAATAATTATGTCACTGATGCTTCCAGAACTTCAGTGGTAGTCACCACCTCTAACACCTCACTGTATCATTTGGCTCCCTCACCCTGCTCTAGCACAAAGTCTCAAGTTTCAACAATACCTTTTACTCCACCTCTTGGAGGGCGTGTAGATGACCAGGAAACAGCCATCAGGAATTTCAGTGCTCATAAATTATTTTTTTACTGGGACTAAAAGCCTTAGTATCATTCTAACCTTTCTAATCCTGAGTTAGAAGGGACCCACAAGGATCATCGAGTCCAACTCCTGGCCCAGCACAGGACAACCCAAACAATCCCACCATGATCCTGAGAGCTGAGTTAAGAATCTTTTCCTAATATCCAACCTAAACCTACCCTGACACAGCTTCCAGCCATTCCCTCGGGTCCTGTCACTGGTCACCCCAGAGAAGAGATCTGTAGTGCAGATCAGAGGTATTAGTTCAGCTGCTCTTCAAATCCATGAAAATTTGCTCCATAAAACATCTGAACAAAACAGGAATCACAACAAAAAGTCTATTAATCCTGGAAGTACAGTTCCAGGATTTCTCTGTATTAAGCCTTTCAGAAAAAGATTTATCACAGATAACTCTCCCAGATAGCCATGGAAAAAAAAAAAATCAAACCATGTGAAAACCATTTCAGTAATTCATCTAAATGGACAATAAGTAAAAACTTTGAAAATCTTTGAAAAATCTTAAAGGAATAATTAGTGCACAAAGATATAAGCTGCAAAACATCTTTGTGCCAGAGTTAAACAATGTAAGAATTATTTAAGAAGTTTCATATCCATCTCAAGTGTAGCTCCAGCCCACTAATGGAAGCACAGGCATTTAATAGCCCTCTTCTGTTATCCTAACCCTTTAGCAGGGTAAAGTCCTGAGGAAAAATGTACTCCTACAAGAAGACTTTGTTGTTGCTAAGTTTCCATAAGAAAACCTGGAGAACATCAGCTTTATACCTGACAAAATAATTTTTGCAGTTTTTCATATGCAAATTAGTGATCCCCACAGAAAAGGCCTGCAAGGCACACCACAGCTATCAGAAGGCGATGGGGTATTTTCTTAAATATGTTCTTATTTTAAATCTCAAATTTAATATTTTCTTCTGAAAATAAAAAAGGGAAGGAGGGAGCCATAGGTACCAATTTTTGTTACTGCTTCCTTTTCCCAGCCTTCTGCTGTGCAAACAATGCCTGCACAAATAAGTTAGGAGCTAAGGACACAAGGAGAGCGTTCAAACTATACATTAAGAGCTGTCAAGGACATAAAAATAAACTAAAGGGAAGTTCATATAATCCTTTATTTATGGTCATTTTAGGCGTAACTTACAACAAAGCAACTGATTAAAGTTCACCACGCAATGTTTTTCCTCTTGGTTCACTGTAGTCAGTGATGTTCCTCTTCAAACAAGTTCATGTGTATTTTGGGAGAAGATCCCAAGCCACTCCCAGGTCTTGCAGAACAAAACACACACTAATAACTAACATTTTGTATAAGTCAACTACACAAGATCCAGCTTGATATTCAGTTCTTTCCTTCAGTCACACTGTTATCCCCACCCTTCCTTTTCTCCATAGCTGTTGCTATGAAGACCCTGGGTAGTAACACTCCAACACTACAGCAAGGGGTTACAGAAATTCACAGAAGCTGCATTTTCTGTGGAACAGTTGTATAAAAACAGTGAATGCCTCATGGCCATCAGCAGAACTGACTAAAGAACACATATTTAGGAACCATGATTACTGGATTCTTTAGTTTGCCAAATTTCATCTTCTCCTTAAGTAATTCTGCACCAGAACAAGACACTCTCAGTGACTGCCACTGAAGATTTTGTGCCGTAAAGGAGCAGCAGAATCTCATTCCCAATATCCTGAAGCCCTGATTAAGCACACTGCCCTCCATGTGCGAGGCTGGCTCTGTTCTTGGATTTGTTTTTTCTCCTGTAAAAGAAGGTAGATGAATTCTCCAATCACTCTCAGCAGATAAACATCCCCTACCTTGCCTATACAAAAACTTTTACAAACCAAAAAAACCTGCTACGAGAAAAGTAAAAAACAATCCTGAAATTCCTAACCACTTATCAAAAACCCTTAAAAATGGTTTTAAAATGTGCAACCACACAATGTCCCATTTTTGTAACTCTGAAAGAGTCCAGACAAAATTTTAACTCAGATTTCCACATACATCATTTGATTAACTTCTGCCAACGTCCCTCCAGCTGTTTCTGCACCACCAGCAGCCAGTTTGCCAGCAAGAATTCATGTGGCTGTGAAGAGTGCAATGAACTTTCCTCACCTGGGGAATGCCTCAGCTGAGTGTGAACTGCCAGGTCCAGGATATCCACTCATATTTAATAGCACAGAACCCACAAGGAACCATTTTTGCTCTGTATTCCTTTGACACCAAAACAGGTAAACATCTTCTCAGAGTACATAAGCATCCTACTCCAAGCAAAACATTACTGCAAGTTATTTATTTTTTGACAGCATGTAGTACAGAGCTCTAAGTTCTGCTGCAAATTCCTCTGATATTGCACCAACAAAAATCTGTAGTTCAGATTCAACAGTTTCTGTCC
The DNA here is from genome assembly GCA_013186435.1 of Turdus rufiventris. Taxonomy (NCBI): domain Eukaryota; kingdom Metazoa; phylum Chordata; class Aves; order Passeriformes; family Turdidae; genus Turdus; species Turdus rufiventris. The sequence continues at coordinate 567,691 of PYHW01010796.1, read as the reverse complement.
AAAGTGTTGCTTTCCTCCCACACAAAAAAATAAACCCCCAAGACTTTTCAAGATTTTCTTCTTTTATATTTTGTCCAAAAGCTCTGTAACTTGCCTTTTTTTGGTTGGATTTTTTTAAGAAGAATGCCAGTTGTTAGTTTTTTTAAAATAAAGCACTGAATGATCCCCACTCCTTGCACCCTTAATTACACGAGACAAATTAGCCACCTCTCAGGTGGAACACTGACAAACCTCTCCCTGGTAGATCTCGCTGAGAACTGTCACCAGGTGCCCACACGACACTGAGGCTCAAGTTTCTTGTCCATCATCCTCAACGAGAAAATAAATATAATTTTATAATTGCTAAAACAAACTAGGAATAAAATCACACATGCTATCTGAAAGAATGAAGAGTAGTATGTGCAGCTGACTTCATTCAAAGCTGAACTGCATAACTGTAATTCAGGATATTTCAGGTTATCCAGGGTGGAGCAGTCACACATTTTTCTTCCACTTGCAAAAAGAACAATTTTTCCTAGGAAAAGTATCCTTATCCCTCTAATTTCTAAAGTCATCATTTGTAACATCAATTTCTAAGGAAGGAGATAAAAATTTCCAATTTGTTCTAAATGAGAAACAAATTAAAATAAAGAAAAATATCTTAGATACTATGCATTCAAGTGGTACATCTGCATATGGTGCACCCTTGAATACTGGAATTTTTCTACTTTGAGATGACTGCCCAGGAAGAAGCAAGAACAATCCTCACAGCAGTGTGGATGTCTCCAAAGCCATGGGAGCCAGAATTACAGGAAATGATAGGGGAATGTGCTGAAATGCTGACTTTTTTTGTTTATTTTAAAGTGTCAGACTTTATTGATCCAGCTTGTTAAGATTCATAGGGTCACAGGATAGAGGACTCTAAGGACCTCTCATG